>JAFBJQ010000150.1:79478-115123 GCA_016785345.1 Trinectes maculatus
AGGTCAAGAGAAGGTGAGCGGCTTGTTAAGTTCTCTGGTCGCAGAGTTAGCGTTCGACGCTCTGAAGGAAATAATGTTTTTACCTGTTTCACGCACAACCTCATGAAACCTCAGGGAACCTCCTCGGACGCCAGCTACATCTGAAGCGAAGCAGAGCGTGGGGGTTGGGGGGTGGAAACGAGAGAAGAGCGGTTAGAGCGTCGACAGTAAACTCCGTTAACTGTAAAAGTCAAAGCACAGGCTGCTGAAACAAAAGGTCGTCACAGGGGGAGTCACAGGCAGCGCGGCGTCCGTCCTCCCGACTCCTCGCTCACCTGCAGGCGAAGCCACGATAATGGAAACGTGAAAAGAGAAGCCACCTTACCTGCGCCGCCTCAGTGCTGTGTTGTCCTGGGCTGCGACTGTGCGAGCAGCAACACAGCATCGCTCCCTGCTGAGGGCCTCCACCTGCAGCTGACATGTGACACTTGACCTGTCAGGTCAACAGGTGACCCGAGGCCAAAATAGCAGCACCAAGGCGTGTTTGTGGCAGGTCGCACAGAGGGGCTCTGCAGAAGAAGTCTGATATGGATGCAGGCGCTGGCAGAGAGAGCGGGTGTGATTTGTATGGTGTTTGTATGGAGATGATGTCTGTGGGCGGCTGTTACTGTTACTGTTATTGTACGTTTGTGTATCTCTTAAAAAAGAAAGTAGAAAGAACAACAACAGGAAGTCGTATCTGTGTTTTTGTAAAAGCGAGCGCACAGTGTGAGGCTCATTATCCAGAACTGGCCTCTGCTCTCTGCATCAGCTCATTAGGGACCACCGGGGGTCCTGGTTAATTACCTCATATTTGCATAATTACAGTCAGGTGCACATTAACGGACGTGCGTTGTGTTGACGTTGGCATTTGAAAGGTTCCTTGTGGCGTCTCTCAGGAGACGTCATGTGCCTCCTGATCACTGCAGACCCACACCTCGTGTTGTGACTCCTCTGATCTTCTGTTTGGACCTGCAGTTGAAAACATGTGCGTTTCAAACCAGCAGTGTTTGCGCTATGCTTTAACTTTACATAACACGGTACTTGTTTTTGTAATATCAGATATAAATAACTGAGTTTTCTTTTTTTTAAAAAATAGTGTCTGAGTTAATTTGTAAAACAACAAAAAAAGACGTCAAGGAAAATGTAGGTTCTCATTGTGTCCACTAGGAGGCGCTGTTACGACATCCTTCATTTCTTGTCATTTTACCCAGCATGAGTGAAATCAGGTTAGAATGAACAGTGTGACACTGGACAGGACATATAGCACATACACCTGTGTGTAACAGATCCACTTCCTCATTCCTCTGTTTACCTGGAATCGCTGTTGTGTTGTGTTGTTTACATTCTGAACTGACAGCTGAAGCAGCCTCTCATGAAGCCGCCTGGGAACCAGAGCTTCTCGGACCCGTGGCCCTGTGAGGCCCCGTCGCGAGGGAGACAACAATGTGCTGATGGTGTCAACCACAGCGCCACACACAGGCGCCTTCATGAAAGACGCCGGGACTCATCTCGTGCGGCCCGGGCCAATATGACCCCCCCCCTTCCTCCTCCCTCCCCCCCAACAGAAACCTGCTGCTGTGTCATTTCTCACACGCTAACAGGGAGTAAAGGAACCCCTCCCTCCCACTGTTTGATGTGCACAACACAAACACACACACAGACACACACAGACACACACACAGGTTTCCTGTCTCTCTGCACCACACATCGTTGTGAGGTGGCATCGTTGTCACTCCACCTGTATGGATCTCCTCTCTCCGTCGCGGCGTGTTATCTGTCAGAGGAGTTATCAGGCTCCAGCAGCCCAACAAGGCCCAACATCCAATTTGTGTGGGGGCACCGGGGGCCAGTGGAGGAACCGGCACACAGCACGCACCTGATGATATTATGATATATTCTCATATCAGTCAGCAGTCAGAGCCGGAACACGGGTGGAAGCATGGGCGAGGAGCACAAACAGGTTATTGGAGCGTTGAGAACAGAGTCGGATCACAGAGTGACTGGAAGACACATACACACTGTAAACTAGGATTTATTGTCCCCCCCCTCCCCCCTTCAGATAAACGTGTCATATCCTGCGTGGCGGCAGGACTGTGACTGTGACTGTGACTGTGACCAAAGCTGCAGGGACGAGTGTGTTTCAGAGCCGTAACTGCTGTGACCCCCCACCCCACCCCCACCCCCACGGTCGAATACTTAATGGGAGTCTATCTGTGTCCCAGCCTCCATATCTCTCAATCCCCCCCCCCCCGCCCNNCTCAATCACCCCCCCCCCGCCCACCCCCACCCCCCGGTGGTGGAAGAATGCACCACATTTCTCCTGCACAATCCCATGATGCCTTCTTCCTCTTATTGGTTTGACAGTCGACACAGTGGGAGGCGGCTTAGACTGCTACAGCAGCTGAATGCTAACGACGCCTTATTGTGGCTTAATGCACCTTTTCTCCTGCTGTATTTATAGCTCCTCACCCCCCCACCCCCCACCCCACCCAACCCTGCCTCTTTCACTCTCTATTTCCTTTTAGCTTCACCTGTCAGCATCTCCATCCCTCCTCCACCCCGTATCCTTTACTCATCCTGCTCCTCTTCTACTTCTTTTTTCATTTTCTTTCAGAGAGGACCTGCTCTCAATCTCCCGTACACCCACCCCCACCACCACCACCACCACCACCACCACCACCACCGCCGCCGCCGCCGCCTCCCTCCAGCCCACCCTCACTATTTCATGCAGCATGTTGCCACTATCACTGCACGCTGTTGTCACTCTGTCTTGTGCGCGTGCAGCCGTGTCCTTCCTCTCTGTCACTCTGCATTAGGTTAAATGACTCCACCAACCCCCACCCCCCACCCCCACTTTTTTCTTCTTTTTCTTAAAAAAACAAAGTAAATAAATAAATAAATAAATAAATAAAAATGTAAATGCAATGCGAGGTTGTCTGCAGCTGCTACTTTTTGTATGGGTGTGTGTGGCGCGGCGTGATGAAGCTAATAGCTGCTGACCAGACGCTGATGGTCGTCGTGTCGTTCCACAGGCCCTTTCAGCTGTGGCTGATGGAAACACACTGCTCTCAGAGGGGTAAAAATAGTGTCAAATCCCAACAAAGGCACTTCCACAGCGAGAGCGGGGCGGGAGGGGTGTGTGTGTGTGTGGGGAGGGGTGTGGGGGGGGGGGGGGGGGGGGGGGGGGGGGGGGGGGGGGTGCACGCTGCTCAGAAAAGAAAGGAAATTCAGGGATCCACATTCTGCATATAAATATTCCATTAACTTCAGCTGGCTCCATAACAGCATGGCGAGGCGGTTTTGCATTCAGTGCCTGGAATCCAAAATGAAATTATTGTGGAGGAGGGGGAGAGGGGGGAGGTGGGGGGGTGGAGGAGGAGGAGGAGGAGAAGAGGGAGAAGGGGGGGTGGAGGAGGAATAGCAGCTTCCTTTCTTCCAATTTTCTCCTCTTCCCTCTTTGGCCTCTTCGTCTTATCACAGGTGACACTAATCTCATTTCAGGTCGGCTTGTGACAGCTCTAATGTGGTTTCCTGTACTGATACCATCCACTGTGCACGCACACACACACACACATACACACACACACACACACACACACACACACACACACAGGTCACTAACTGCATCCAAACATTTACACCAACACACATGTGCTCCTCAGTCCAGATGTGCTCTGTAGAAGGATTCTTATCATCAGTTTCATTTTGGATTTTTAATTTTTTTCGAGAACGAGGTCTCACGTTGAGCAGAACATGCACATCAGATCTGACTCCGTTATTATTGTTGTTGTTATTGTTGTTGTTGCATCAGGGTCGGGAGACAGATGTTGGAGATGTTCGTCTGTCTGCTGCTTGAACGTTGCTGCAGAGTCGTCACGTTAGAAATAAGTCTCGGCTGTTTGATGGTTTTGAAATGTTCTTGTTGTAGCAGAAAATGAGACAACTCAGAAATGACAACTCATTACAATGAGGCGCTGATAGACACTGACCCCTACAGGAACAAAAGTCACTGGCAGTCAGGAGATATTATCCGCATGCTTTTATTATGATCGTCGAGGAAATGTAATTCATTTCCTGACTAGACTTCATTCTTAAAAACGTCATGCTAAAGATTAGGTTTTGCGAAAATCATGCTAACATTGTGTATTGCTTCATAACAATAATGATTTTTGTTTGTTGTTAAATATTTTAGCTTTGCTTTGTAGTTCAACAACCCAGAGCTGTACTGAACGTGAAAAGTAGTTTACGTTACTGAAACGTGGTCCTGGACACATGGTCCTGCTGATGCAGCCTCTGGTCCTGGTCTTCTGGTCTTGGTCTTCTGGTCCTGCAGAAGACCCTGAATGAAAACCAGGCCCTCTGGATGGACTCTAACTCTAACAAGTGGTTTTATAGTGACTGTGCTTCCACCTCGTTTCCTTACTGCCACACACACACACACACACACACACGCACACACACACACACACACACACTTCTTTTTTCATTTTCTTTCAGAGAGGACCTGCTCTCAATCTCCCGTACACCCACCACCCCCACCCCCACCCCCACCACCCCCACCACCACCACCACCACCACCACCACCACCACCGCCGCCGCCGCCGCCTCCCTCCAGCCCACCCTCACTATTTCATGCAGCATGTTGCCACTATCACTGCACGCTGTTGTCACTCTGTCTTGTGCGCGTGCAGCCGTGTCCTTCCTCTCTGTCACTCTGCATTAGGTTAAATGACTCCACCAACCCCCACCCCCCCACCCCCACTTTTTTCTCCTTTTTCTTAAAAAAAAACAAAGTAAATAAATAAATAAATAAATAAATAAATAAAAATGTAAATGCAATGCGAGGTTGTCTGCGGCTGTTACTTTTGTATGGGTGTGTGTGGCGCGGCGTGATGAAGCTAATAGCTGCTGACCAGACGCTGATGGTCGTCGTGTCGTTCCACAGGCCCTTTCAGCTGTGGCTGATGGAAACACACTGCTCTCAGAGGGGTAAAAATAGTGTCAAATCCCAACAAAGGCACTTCCACAGCGAGAGCGGGGCGGGAGGGGTGTGTGTGTGTGTGTGTGTGTGGGGGGGGGGGGGGGCACGCTGCTCAGAAAAGAAAGGAAATTCAGGGATCCACATTCTGCATATAAATATTCCATTAACTTCAGCTGGCTCCATAACAGCATGGCGAGGCGGTTTTGCATTCAGTGCCTGGAATCCAAAATGAAATTATTGTGGAGGAGGGGGAGAAGGGGGAGGTGGGGGGGTGGAGGAGGAGGAGAAGGGGGAGAAGGGGGGGGGTGGAGGAGGAATAGCAGCTTCCTTTCTTCCAATTTTCTCCTCTTCCCTCTTTGGCCTCTTCGTCTTATCACAGGTGACACTAATCTCATTTCAGGTCGGCTTCTGACAGCTCTAATGTGGTTTCCTGTACTGATACCATCCACTGTGCACACACACACACACACACACACACACACACACACACACACACACAGGTCACTAACTGCATCCAAACATTTACACCATTACACCAACACACATGCACTCCTCAGTCCAGATGTGCGCTGTAGAAGGATTCTCATCATCAGTTTCATTTTCGATTTTTGATTTTTTTCGAGAACGAGGTCTCACGTTGAGCAGAACATCAGATCTGACTCAGTTATTATTGTTGTTCTTGTTATTAATGTTTTTATACTATTAAAATGAATTGTAGTAAAATCAGCAAAAACTCAGGCGGTCTAACCACCTCTGGGGCGAGGCTGAGTGTGAGTCTGTTGATAAAAAGTGCTTTGACTGTTGATATGACTCAGTGTGAGTCTTGAACGTTGCATCGTTGCATCAGAGTCGTGAGACAGATGTTGGAGATGTTCGTCTGTCTGCTGCTTGAACGTTGTTGCAGGCTCGTCACGTTAGAAATAAGTCTCGGCTGTTTGATGGTTTTGAAATGTTCTTGTTGTGGCAGAAGATGAGACAACTCAGAAATGACAACTCATTACAATGAGGCGCTGATAGACACTGACCCCTACAGGAACAAAAGTCACTGGCAGTCAGGAGATATTATCCGCATGCTTTTATTATGATCGTCGAGGAAATGTAATTCATTTCCTGACTAGACTTCATTCTTAAAAACGTCATGCTAAAGATTAGGTTTTGCGAAAATCATGCTAACATTGTGTATTGCTTCATAACAATAATGATTTTTGTTTGTTGTTAAATATTTTAGCTTTGCTTTGTAGTTCAACAACCCAGAACTGTACTGAACGTGAAATGTAGTTTAAGTTACTGAAACGTGGTCCTGGACACATGGTCCTGCTGATGCAGCCTCTGGTCCTGGTCTTCTGGTCTTGGTCTTCTGGTCCTGCAGAAGACCCTGAATGAAAACCAGGCCCTCTGGATGGACTCTAACTCTAACAAGTGGTTTTATAGTGACTGTGCTTCCACCTCGTTTCCTTACTGCCACACACACACACACACACACACACGCACACACACACACACACACACACATGCGCGCGTGCCCTTCAGCACATCAATGGACGTCCCGTTTCTTCTTCCCCAAGTTTCCGTTGGGAATTGATCATTTGATTTCTCTCTTCTCCCCTCAAAGTGTCGCCTTTTGGTTTCTGTGCCTCTGGGTGGCGATGTCTAAAACAGAAGGCAAGGTCACGGCGTCTTTGTCAGGATGCTCCTGAGAGAGCTCGCGCGGAGAACGCAAACACAAAGCTGGCGTCACCCGTCACAATGCGGGAGGTAATCGCATTCAAACAGGCTGTGGTCGTCCGGCTCGGTTGTGCGTCTTTGTGTGCGTCGGTCGTTTCAAATGGCGGCGCTTTGTGCGTCGTTAATCATCGACAGAGCCGTGTGGCAGAAGGCCGGTTGATGGTGGCTGAAGTATTGTTTACACTGGAATAACGGATGAACGTTCCTCTGTTCTAACCACTATTCCTCACTCACTGTCATCAGCTCCGGCCTGAAACCACAGACGTCTCACCGGCGGGTCGATGGCTGTGCTGATGAAATGGCTGATGGGTAATAACGGGCTCCGCTCGGTCCTGTGCTGCTCTGTTATTTCAGAAATAGTATTGGATCATCTCATTTTAGCTTATTTACTTGTGTGTTTGTTTTGTTGATTGAGAACAGCACGACTGTCAAAACTCAACACCGTTTGTAGACTTTTCTTTTCTGTGCAGATGAAAATCAAATCATTCTTTCTCGTCAAAACACCAACACACATCAGTCAGCATCAGTCAGCATCTGTCAGCATCTGTCAGAGACACAGAGTTCGTCAGAGACACAGAAAGGCGGTTCTGAGAGAAAAGGCCCAAAACACCCGTTTTCACACATTCAGAATGGAATGCAGCCATGAGGCCATTTGTGAAACAGGAAACGCTCGTTTCCCTGGAATCAGTTAAACATGGAGAAGAAACATATGAGAATCAATCACAGAACAACCGCTGCACATTAAAGGGGGGAATTGTCCTTTAAACCTGCCGCAGAGAACAGGCCGAGAACTGGCAACCAATCGCTCCCACTGGCGCTCTTTAAAGTGACGAGCTCAGTTAAACGCCCCCTGCTGGATAAACCTGGCCACTGCTTCACACGCACGGTGGTGGGTGGTGAGGCCGAGCAGCGGGAGCTGGGACTGGATCCATGACTCCTGGATCCATAATCCTGAACCCATATCCTGAACCCTGTGCTGCTCACAGGAGGCCGGTGGAGAGCAGATGATGCCAAGACTTGAACCCGCGTCCTCCTGTATCACTGTGAGGTCGTTCTCCTTATCTCCTGATGACAGTTTGCATCAACGTGTCTCACTGCAGCGCTGCCTGTCTCACTGCAGCGCTGCCTGTCTCACTGCGACAGGAGCAGAGAAAAACGTATTTCATTTGATTTGTTTTTTAACCCACTGGTACCTGGATGAAATGACACCAACAAGTTTTATTGATTCCGTTTCCGTCTTCTCTCGTCTTTTGGAAAACTGAACGTGGCAGAAGCGGGACAACAGAGTTAGAACGGGAACAGCTGAAGGATGTGCATCAGAGACGTTGTAGAGCGAGCAGCGTCGTCGCCTCGCTGACGCGGCCTGAACGCACCACAGCACGCTGCCCGAACCCGAGCTCACCGACGTGAAATCCAAACCAACTCTCTGACTGTGTCACGGCTGCTGAGCCGGGGAGCGGGCGTCACGTCCCGACATGTCGGAGCTGAACTTTAATAACATGCTACGTTAAGCAGTTTGCAGGTGTGAAGCTCCTCTGGTCGGCAGACGCCTCCTCGCTGTAATGAGATCTGCTGCAATGGGAGATGATTATTGCCGACACAGGAGAGGATGAGAGCGCTGAGCGGTGTTTCCTCGCTGTTGTTGTGTAGAACATGAGCAGGTGTGTGACTCCAGCTTCCCACCGGCTGCGTCTCTGTATCCTCATCGTATCTGCTCTCTTTTCATCTTAGACCTGCAGACGTTGAGGCCGCAGCTCAACTTCAGGGCGGGTACTCGTCCTGTATGTCAACTGTACTGATGGGATTTAGCGGCCTCTGGTGGTGAAGTTGCTTCTCGGATGTCAGATGTCTGAGGTGTTTGAGATCAGTGGTCAGATGTGAATCTCCTGACCTGAGCTGACGCAGAGGCTGCTCGCGTGTTTCCTGCCGTGTGTGCGTTCACGTTGCAGCTTTCCTCTGAAGGTCTGATATCTCAGTAATTACAGTCATTACACCCACTAATGCCCACAGGACCAGGATGAGCCATGAAGCCGCCGCCGCTGGAGAGCTCAGTGTGTACAACTTCATCAGTCCATTCAGGAGGAGGAGGAGGAGGAGGAGGCTGAGCTGCAGGAGCGAGGAACCTGTCAGCAGAACCTCTTATTTACTGCAGCTACATCTCTTCTCCAGGCTTCATTTAGCCATGACCTGATGTGAGATTACCATGGACCTCTAGCTGTCCTCGTTCATACAGCACAAACGGAGAGCGAACGCACAACCTGCACCACCGTGCTCCTGGATGCTGAGATCGCCCAGACGTGGAGAGGGAGCTGGAGGTTGGCGTCAGTGGTGTCATGGGGACGAACGTTCTTCCTGCCGTCGCTGCCAAACAGTCGCTTTGTGCCAAAGACATGCAGCCACCCTGCCCCCCTCCCTCTCCACCCTCCACCCTCCATCCTCCCCGCCATCCCCGCCATCCCGTGCCAGCGCGACACAACCATCTGCGCCTCATCCCGGCACCTTCTTCTTCCAGTCAATTTCCGTCCTCGCACACGTCTCGTTCCTTCCTGTTCCTGAGTCCTCGAGGGAATCTGAAAAGGTGTCGGCGTCCAAGAAGTCCCCTGAGGATAACTGCGAACGAGCCCGGCCATTTGTAATTCCTGAACTTTGCCCCGAGTGCTCTGCATTCTGTTAACCTGTATGAATGCACATGGAAAAAGGCCTGAGAGTGAAGCAGAGGGAAAAGTGTTCCTCAGCAGCTTTCATCTCCAGGTTCCTGACATCACCTGCAGCTGAAGCTGGCCACATTCTTCTTCTTGAAGTATGATTACATTTTCTGTGAGGACACAGACCGACTCGTTCTGCTCTGACAGGAAAAGGCCTTTTGTTCCATTCCATTCTTTTCCTTCGTCCCCGCAGAGACGGAGGTGCGGTCGGAGAATCTTGGCCGGCGTGCGAGCGAACGGCGACGCAAAAGAGAACGATTTCAGAAAGAAAACAACAGATGGCGAGGCGACGCCAACAGGAGGGAGGACGCGACATATTGTTTTTTGTGTCAAATGAAATCAGAGGTAATAAAGAAGAACATAATGCACGCTGGTCCTTGAACACATCTCTTAACTGTCTCACCGCGTCTGCCTCCTGCCGGGCCTCATCCCGTCTCACATCTCAATTAACACCGTCTCACATTGTTCTTATTGCCGGTTCTTATCGCCGCGGTAACCCTGGAGCTGTTTCATCACATGATCCTCATCTCACGTCGTAATCCAACCAACGTGGACCTCAGTTTTCCACTCAAGTTGACGTCTAGCCGAACAGGTTTTTGTTTGTACAGGTAACAGCTGATTACAGAGGGAGAGAGGGACGTTTAGCTTGGCGACGTTCCGACAGGATGCTGGTGTCTCAGCTTCCTGTCTGGATGACAGGGACTTATTGAACCAGTTTCTGGGAGCAGCTGAGGAGCTTGTTGATGTTTTCGGCACCTCGTTAGAGAACTAGCGGTAAAACATTGATGTCTCTATTTCACAGCTCTCTGTTTACTGTACGTCGATAATTTACCCTCCGCGCTCGCCGCTGTGTCATCAGCGCCGCAGTCTTTACAGTTATGACAGTTGTGTCACATCACGGCGCGCGCTCGCCGTGGCAAAGAGCTACCGCCATGATCCACAGCTATAGAGCACAGTCTTCTACCCATCATGCCCCTGGACCGTTCTCACCATTCAGACTTGTAACGGTATTGATTCGCATGCAGACAGAACGCGGCCTCTTATTGTCTTATTTTCCCACGGTAACTCGTATGTCGATATGACGACGCGCGCCCTCGCACACGCCGCTATCCAGCGGGAGTCATTAAAGTCAATGCACTTCAGATGGTCTCCTGTTCACCTGCTCCGTAGCTGAGGAGAGTTGCTCGTCTCGGCCCTCGTTTGATCCGCTCGGTTTCCTTTGTTCAAAACGAGTAAAAACCGGCCGCCTCGGCGCGCGACATCAAAGGCTAGCACCTTTTAGCTGATGAGTCGTTTACGGACGCGTGTCATGTGGATAATTAACGACAGGCTCCAGTGAATGAGACCTGACTGTATCTGTATCCTGAACGCAACACTTCACATGGTCACGAGTCGACCCACTTCCTGTCACCCACATGTTTTTCGCTGTACTGTTTGTGCTCGTTACAGAAACAGTTCCCACCAAAACTCTGGTGTTTTTCCACCGAGCACCTGGACTGAAGCTGCTCCAGACGCAGTGTGTCCACCTCTGATGTTCATCTTCAGCTTCAGCGTGGAGCTTTTTAATGGACCTCTGTTATTTCCACACGGAGAAGGTGCATTAGATGCATTATTCACACTCTAATATCGCAGGGCTATTACGACAACCTTCTTCCTCCCTGCTCTCCAACACACACACACACACACACACACACACGCACACACACACACACACACACACAGACTCACACACACAGTGTCTCGCCTCGCGCTGATGAAATATGCGCATACTGTTTACAGCCTCATAAATCGAGGCTGCAGACTCAGACATAAAAGATTACATAAAGCAATTCCTGGTGGTTGTTTTTCTCGCTTCGCAGTTCTCCACACATGGAAATGAGCCGCCCAGCTTCTCCTCCTCGCCTCGCCAGCCGCGGTGCGGCGGCGTGAGGAGCGGCATGAGGAGCCGTGGGCAGGGAAGCTGTTTTCCTGTTCCGTGTGCTGTGTGAAGAGAGGATCAGATCAGAACTGGAGGCCTCCGCTGCCTCCCACCTGTACCAGGAGAAGACTTGACTTGCTGACCACCATCTATTATTGAGCAGCAGATGAAAGCTGAGGGGAGATGTAGGCGTGTGGAGGATCCACCTCTGTGGTGTGGAAGTGTTGAGGACACAGAGGCAGCGTGGAGGGACAGACAGATACTGTATGGGACGCTGAGGATCTTCTTCTGGTTCAGAAGATCCTCAGCGTGACGTGTTTGCTCCATGGTCTCAAAATGACTTCATCTGTTTCTTCTTTCTCTTCAGATTCAAACCAAACTCTGAAAATCCATCTTTTATACACGTGCATGTTTCAACAGGAGGAGATCGACTGAATCACTATTCTTTTGTTTCTTTTTTTTTTTTTGCCCCGTGCTTGACACATGTCTTCAAGTTAGAAGAAAAAAAAACAAAACAAATTGGACCCTGCACCAGAGCACGAGTCCTGCAACAATATTTACATCTTTCATTTATGTAGCGAGCAAACAAGATGAATCTCCTCAGAATGTTTGAGTGGTCACTGAAGATGGAGCTGCTGTCACTTCCACAAGAAAAAAGAAAAAGAGAAAAACAAATTCCGATCCTAGAGACTTTCCCTGCGCACAAATTCAGTTTATATCCAGAGTGATTGATTTTTATGTCCTTTGTGCGTCTGCGGAAAAAAAAAGACAGATTGTTGATGCCTAAAAACAGTGACATCAATAAAAACGAGACGGAAACAAAAAGACCGTACGCAGCTTCCAGGGTTCTGCATGAACATCTGGCCAACACCTGGAACTGCGAGGCAAGTCTTCATCTCACGTTACAACAAGTCAAAAGCAGCTTTGGGAAGAGGAATACCGCATTTCCCTGTGAGGAGACCTGCCAGGAAAGATAAATCCAAAATTCCAACCCTTTATCCACCATTCCTGCCTCCTCTGAGGAGAAAAACATCCATTTTTGGAATAATTCAGAGAAATAGCTGCACCGATGCTACCGCCAATATTCCATTTTATATCCAGGTCATCATGTGGCTCATTTATGGGAATATTTTCCCAGTTAAATATTAGCTTTGGCTCCGGTTTTTACTGCCCGCTGTAATGTCTCCACGCCAGCTGCATCGTTAATAAGGCAGAGGTGCAGAGATGGCCGCGCTCAGACGTAACCTTTATGTCTCCCTTGTTGACACAACTGGATCGATAAGTTAATACAAAATACTGGAAATCTAAGGGCAGGAAGTCACGCTCCAACCGCCGGTGACCTTTTAAAGAGAAACCCAGGAATGTTGCCTCTGCAGGACGCTCCAATGCCCGGCGAGCAAGAAGGATCAGGTTGGAGCAGGACAACAAAGAGGTGGTCCTCCTTTGGTAAATGGACTTGTTTGTCAGCCGGGGTCCTGTCCTGTCCGGGGTCCTGTCCTGTCCGGGGCCCTGTCCTGTCCGGGGTCCTCTGATGTCAGTCCGGTTTGATGGTCCTGGATGGAGGTAACCTTTAAGGCCCCCCCACTGCTGCACACTCGCCGATGACCTTTTCTTCTCAGCCCGACTGCGACTTGGACAACGTGCGCACAATGAGAATCGCACACGTTTTCTGTATTTTCACCAAAGTCACCTGTTTTCCAAAGCCACCATCCAATTGGAGGTCGATTACAGGTCCTGCAGTGAGAGACGCGTGTTTTCTCCATAAACATTCCAGATAGCTTTTCCTTCTTGTTGTTGCCGACACATAAGATGGCTGATTTAAACCAGCTCCTCCTGGGGGGCTCTTGCGTCTTTGTGGGTGTTCAGACCTGTGAGACTCGAGAACTGCACCGGAATTAGAAGCAGGATCCTGCGTCTCGCCCGGAGTCAGCTGGGATCAGCTCCCGGTGTTCGTTGTTTACTTTGGAACTTATTCGACTTTGCTTATTCCATTTGTTTGCTGTGACAGAAAAAAAACAACATATTTTTAGGCTGTGTGTTTTGAAATGTTCAATATTTAAGATGTTTCTCTCAGCGTTTGTTGCCAGCGTTCCCTAAAGTTTTCTTTTTCTTTTCTTTTTTTTTTCTTTTTCCATCTCGGAGTCTCGGTTCAACAAGGCGCCGCGCTCTGCATCGGCAGAGTCCCTGTTTGATTTCCCGGGAGACGCTCGGCGTCTTTCCAGCTGATGTGAACACAATTACTTTGAGATTAATGTCAAGAAAACAAAGACGTGATCACGGCAGCTCAGACGCTGGCGGACTTCTACATGCACCACTCGGACGCTTTTTCATTTCCAACACTGGAACTCGAGTGTGATGATTTATTAATTGCAGCAACAAAATGTCTGTGTCACACAACTGTGTGTGTTTGCTGCACCGCAATCCGACATGCGCATCCCCCAACACGTCTCAGGTTGTGTGTCCTCTGGTGTTTGTCCTCCAGCAGGAAAAGGAGTCTTACGAAACAGGTCAATGGACGTTGCTCTTTACGCCGTGTGCGATGGGGAAGACGAATGGGTATGGAATGGCTCAGAGAGCTGCCGGATAGTGATTTGATTTCATTCCGGGTGCAGGACGCCGGCAGACTGTTTGGGAAGCGGCCATGTTTGTGCCATTGATCTTGGCCATCAGATAAGGAAGCCGAGTGACAGGCTGTTAACCTCCGATGGTTGGAGCATTAATCCATTTCAGAACATCCTGCTGCTTCTCCCTTCACTCTGGGCCGGACCCCCCCCACCACCACCACCACCGCTCTGCCATTCCTTTTTATTTTTATTTTTATTTAATTCAATTTGTCACATGCTACATGTTTTTTTTTTCCGTCTGGCTGCAGATTATAATGGCAGAGAGAGAATGATTTAGCCCCACAGTGATTTACAGGTGGTCCCATGTTTCCTGCTGTAACGAGACGCCGCAGCGTTGAAGAGCGTTTAGCGTTTAGCTCGGAGCGAGCCGGAAGAGACGCACAGGACCGGACACTGATAGATTTGTTTTAGGAAGTTTCACTGAGGGAATTTCATCATTAATGGGTGTGTTTTTAAAAAGTAGCTGAAGGTTAATGGAAAACGCCTGAAGGCACAACAACCGATCACCTAACACCGAGGGACGGTTGTTAATGGATTCTGTGTCTGAGAGCGGCATGGAGATGATTGGGTGTCAGACGTGAAGAGATGATGGGATCCTCTCTTCTTTTCTTTAATAATAAAAAAAAATCCGTTATTTTGTGTGTATTTGCCGACGCTGTCTGTTTAAACAAAGCCACATCAGAGAACCTGGGATCCAGATCCTGCTCGGCGACAGGAACAGTGTGTTGCCTCAGATCTGACAGTCGGCGTGTAATTATCTTCCACCTGCCTCTCCGGGTTTTCCCAGAACCAGGTTTACCTGTAAACATTTACAGCAGACGAAGCTCTTCATGTCCTGGAGGCTCGGTGGTGACATTAAACAATGATTCTTCTCAGTGCTCCGCTTGTTCCTGCTGTTGTCTGAGGAGAAACGCTGTTTGCTGATGTTTGAGTGAAGCTGTGTTCACCCTCCACTGACGCCTTCTCATCGGCGCCGTGGAGAATCCGTAACGATTAGAGTCTAATACACTGTGACCCGTTGCTAATGATGTCCTGACACTTGCTTAGCGGAGCTCTTCATTTGGATAAGTGGCATCAAATTGGAAGTGACAGGACTTCACCTGTAGCTCCGTCAGCGCTCAGTGTTTACCAGGGAAATGTTAGGGGTGACGGGAGGAGGACTCCAATGGTCCACAGAGGATTTAGATGGACACGTTCCTTCTTTTCCCCCAGAAGATGATGGGATGTTAGCTTGATAGCCCGCGGAGACAGTGCCAGATAAAGTGATTCTGCTTTTTATTTCTGAAGATTTGGAACCAGGTCAAACCAGGATGAGGAAAAAAGAAGCGGCGAGCTCGTGGCCGAGGTCAGACAGACACGTTTTCCATGACTGATCCCAGCGTTGCAGCAGATGAAGATCATTCCGACGCCTTTGTGCATCACTGCAGGCGACAGCGCCATTAAACTTTCCGTTTTCTGGAAACCTCCATCTCTGTCGTGGCCAGCTGCAGAAGATGAACTCCGCGGCTTCTTTATCGGCGCCGTCCAGGCATCTCCAGGAGTTAAGACAGGGAAAGAAAGAAAAAAACAACTCCATTTTTTTCCCCAGAGCCTCATTAAGCGCTCGCCTTTTTCCTGCTTTTGTCTCTTAAATCAGCCTCCAGGTGGAGCAGTGGCGTGATGGAGCTGCTGCAGTCAGATCTTATCCAGCGATACTGATGCTCTGAAAAGTGTCAAAGCCAGTCGGCTTTTTCAGCTCACACATCCTGCAACACCATCATCTCAGCCACAGCCAACTTCACTTCACACGGAAATGGCGACTAATCAAATACCGAGAGCGTCGTTTCACTTTTATCGACTGAAATTCCCACAAATTCTCCAAAAGTTACTTCCAGTTTCTTTTCGCCCTCTCGGAATGTCAGTGTTTCGTTTGGCTAATGTGCAGTCACAGCCACCTGGCTGCAGCCCAGTTTGGCAACTGGTGTTTATCCGTGTTTAAGCTGCATGAGATAGGATTTTAGAAGAAGACTGGATTCCTGCCACAGCCACTCAGACTCTCACTCCGCCACATTTCAAGAGACACAGTTAATATTGTATCATAAAATATTCATCTGAGAGTTCAAACCGTTTCATGTAAAACTTATTATCAGGCCATTAACTGTGACCCACTTTAAACTGTGACTCAGCAGTACACATGACTCAGAGTCATGTGACCGCTGACAGCGTTGATAAGACTTGTGTTAGTGTTTTTAAGCCCCCTTGTGGTCGAAAAATCAACATTTGCAGCTTTAAGAATACAATCTTTTTTTTTTTAAAGTAGTTTTTTTCTCATTTCTCTCAGGTAGTGACTTTCATCAGTGAGACTCAGTAATAACAGTCAAACGATCTGGGCCGTTTGAAAGAACAATAACGCCTCCAAATGTCTTTTCCATTCAATCAGGCACTGGAAAATGAAATGATCTTGTCATCACTTTTATTTTTTCATGTGCTATTATCTCGCTCAGTAACCTCCCAAATGACATAAACGCCACAACCTGACTCGTCTGAGCCTCATGTCAGCGTCGCTCGTGCGGCTGTGTCGACAGAAGCGACACATCAAGGTGACACTGTCACCCAGTAGCAACACGTTGCATCGTACCCGCCTTCATTTGTGTGGTTGTCCTGTTTCTATTTGACCATTGGACTTGTGGAATAAATCTTTTGGACGCTGCATTGATTGATGATGACAACGCCTCCAGCTGAGATGCGATTAAGTGCGTGCAACACACACACACACACACACACACACACACACACACACACACACACCAGACACAAGCTGTTTGCCTGCGAAATCCTCACGTTATGCTTAGTGTTGTTGTCGCCGCTGTAGATTAATGCACAGAGATAACCAGTGTGCGGCCCTGTGTTTGACTGTGCGTCATTGTGTGTGTGTGTGTGTGTGTGTGTGTTGAGGAGTGTTTCCATTAGAGCCGAGGGTGTGGACGGCGCCCATCCATCAGTTCAAAGAGCAGAATAACCAAGAGTGACATTCAATTACGTTATGCTAATTTGTGTTCTTTATTTATTTATTTGGGCCCTCACCATTCATTTACTTAATTAACAATTTTGGACGTGAGCTATCGAGAGCAGATTGCAATATTCCATCCAATAACGGGCCATAATGAAATAAATTATTAGCCATAAAGTTAATGGAACGAGTGAAGTGGATCTGCGCGTCACCTCTGGACAGACGGTAAATTAAGGATAATAGAACACAGACTTGTGTTTTGTGTGGTATTTTTGTGAACCCTCTGTGATCTACACTCACTTTGTATCAAGCTGATGCGCAGTAACATTTACATTGTCCACCTGCCACTGGAGGCTCTAAAGAGAATTCTTTCTGCCCCTTGTTGTTGTTGTTGCAAATTGGACCTTTCTCTCAATTAAAATGTAATTAGAGCGGTAAAAAGGAGAGCTGGCTGTTTGGACAGGCTGCGAGGTAACGCTGCGAATATTTAGCTTAGCTTCTCTGCACTGCTTCTTTAAGACAATGGCTGTGTCTGAAATCGCTCCCTAACCCCTATATAGTGCACTATATAGTGAGCACGCCATTTTGTAGTGGTGTCTGAAACCTTAGGGATCATAGCATGTCCACTATATAGTGCACTCAATGTATCCCACAATTCACCGCGAAATGTAGTGTACATCCGATGGTCACTAACCGGACCGAGATATCCCATCATGCATTGCCAGAAATTCTTTGGGCTGCGCGGAAGTGAAAATAGCGGATGGACGGAAGGGAAATATACATAAATATTATAAAATATAACAAAATACGACAATAAAAAGTACAGGACAGTAATCAAAAGCCTCTAATTTAATAAAAATGCAGTGGTAAACAAACAAGTATTTTGTGAGACGACAATAATGTGGTACGTTTTAATTGTGCGACAGCGATGACGTAATTACCGGCGCCGAGAGTAGTGTCCGAAAGATTTTTCTGTTGAGCTCACTATATAGTGCACTACATTTATTTCCGGGAGTAGGGAGTAGGGAGTAGGGAGTAGGGAACGAGTGAGCGATTTCGGACACAGCCTGTGTTTAGCTGATCAAAGAAGAACATCGTTTCGTAGGTTGAATGAGTTCAGAGCTGGATCTGAAGCTATTTCATTCAAACATCATGGCCAAGTTGAAAATTAGAGTCCTAATCTCAGGTGTCTTCACTTTACTCAGACCAATCAGCAGCTTTGTCCTGAAACCTGTCAGCCAATCACAGACGTGTATGTGTTCCCACTGACGCTCAGACAGAAGTAAACGAACATGACATGTATTATATTTTCTGGAAAAGAGAAACAGCTGCTGTTTGCTCCCAGCTGTTCACAGCTGCTTTCACATGATTAGTTACTGTGACTGGCTGTCATCTGCTCTGCAACTGGTGATAACGCTCCCGCAAATCGCCGCGGCGACGCCAGGTGACGTTGCCGGTGAAGTGATTAGTATCATTCGCTAACATCCAGATGTTTTACCTTTTAAATATAAACTGTACAAGAGAAGTTTTCATTTACACTTTTGTTATTGTTGCACAAACTAGTTTTGTCGTGTTAATTTTACTCCGTCAGACGTTGTGTCGTCATCGTTACAGCTGTAAATTAGCGTGTTCCTGCTTCCAGGAGCTAACGCAGCCGCGTGAGGGATTTATCCTGTACCATGCACGTTGCAGTAAAAGTAAACAGCGGCGTTCATCAGATATTTACTGAGGCAGACTTTAAAGCAGTCGCTGTAAAACGCCTGCTCACTGTCACAGATTAATGGCCGAACATGCAGACGACCACTGATTTATTTTATCAAGCAGCCAAACAAAACGTCCTCCTCTCATTAATCTAATGCTCTGTTCAAATATTTGGACTGACACCGGGTACGTTTCGCCGCCGCCGCCGCCGCCGCCGCCTCTGTCACCTTGTCTCAAGCTGCAGCTGTACAGTATGAATAATGGACGCCGTGATGTCCAGGGCTTGGTGGCGCTCCAGCGGCGGCCGCGAGCAGCTCCATTAAAGAATGAAAAGGCCGCTCGCTCTTGTTGCTCCCAGATCTCCCCCATTATTAAAGGATCCCATTAAAGGAAGAAGGTCACTTTTCCTTTCAGAGCGATGACACGTGGAAAAACACCCGGGCAGGTCAGAGATGGGGGACGTCGCTGATGAGGCCGGCGAGGACGTCGTTATTGATCGACTCGCGCTCTGTCAATCAGCTGCAGACCTTTTTCCTTTGTTGCTGTCTTTTCTTTGGACGACCGCTGGTCACCGCTCCTCAGGACACGGCGGCGAGTCTGTGGCCTCATTTAACTTCATTACCGCCGGGCTGACAGCCGCGGCAGCGCCGGGGACAAGCCGCATCCTTTTGACCCTGCGTGGTTCCCATCTCCTGGAGACACCTTCCCTGCCGCCATCCATCCTCCACTGCCTCCTTCCTGCTCCCTCTCCCGTCTCCTCGGTGGTGATCCTGCAGCTGTCAGTGCCGTCCTTCATGTCCCTCGCCTTCTCGCCACAGTTTCCACTCGTTGACATTGCTAGCAGTATAACAGACAGATAACAGACCCGGCGTCTGCACCTCACCACGTCCCCTCTTCCCCGAACCCAACACCTCGCCTCTTTCTTCAAGGTCATCTGCGGCGACGCGTTCACTGAGAGGTAGAATGTCAGGAAATCAGCCGCCACCGCCGCCGCCGGTTTTATCGCTGACATTTCCTGCACCAACCGAGCGATGGCAGTGGTTGGGGTCAGTATGAATGTGTGGTGTATACATTATTGATGTGTTATTATGTTTGGACAAATCCTGATTGTGTGTTAACTGACCCCAAAACCCTGACACACAAACGACACAAACTACTGTCATTGGACAGTAAACATAAACCATCTCTGCCACAGGGTGGCGTTATCTCTTCCATCCAATGCATTGTTACAGATAACTTATAGTTACAGACTTCTAAAAGTGGCAGTTAAACTCTGCAGTTCTCAGTCTCGTTAACCTCTGACCTCATCCGGCAGCGGGCGAACTCAGTATATAATAAACCCGGATAAGGATTTCGAGGTTTTCGTTCTTTGCATCAGACTCAGATTTTATCGTCACAGTTAAATCAGCGGAGGAAACGACATCGAAAATTCAACATCTGGGAAAAGCAGGTGTGAAATACGCAGCACGGCTCATTGGACACAGACGATACACACAGAGTCTGCTGCAGCTCTGCACACACACAGACGCACAAATTAAAAGCTGCACCACACAACTACTTCACTGGGGCTTTCTGCTCAGGACCAGCAACATGTTCTGGATGAAACTCAGGAATAATACATCATCATAATAATAAAAAAAATAATAACACAAATAACAACACATAGTAAAACACGGCTTCTGTGTTTACAGTTCCTGCGAGCACAGCAGTTTAGATCCTCAAAACTACAAACACAATACAAATATTTCATTGTTCAGTTCAACGTTTTCCTGCAAACAAGAGATTTGATGAAAAAGTCATTTTTGTGCGTCCATTTTTAATTGAATTAACATCTTGTCTCACCTCACTGTCCTGCAGAACCCAAACTGTCGCTGTCTTTAATGGGGTTGTGTGTCAGGAGGAGCAGGAGGCAGTGTGTTGTGTTACTGTGTGTAGCCGCTGAGGATTGTGGAGCATCTGCTCTGCCGTCACACGTTTACCACCTAACGTCAGACGGCGCCGTCTCGCACCTTCAGTCGTCACTGGCGACGGAGAGGTAACACCTCAGGCGCAGAGTCTGTCTCACATACTCAGGACGACGCGTGGTGAGATTCAGTGTGGCTCCGTCATGATGAAATACAACTTAACCCCACTGACGCACACAAACACACACACACACACACACACACACACACACACACACATCCTGTGGGAAAACGAGTCAAAACTCTTGAAGCTATTCTGTCGGTTTTATGCTTCTGACCTGTTTTTGTCTTTTAAACAGGTTATAAATAATAAACATTTAGACATATCACATATATATATACTGTATATATATACTGTATATATATACTGTATATATATATATATATATATATATATACTGATGTATATATTACATAATCTGTTTGCTAGTCTTATTAAACTAAATAAACACTATATAATGTATATTCATGAGACTGCATATACAGTATACACACACGTGTGGACACACGCACACACACTATGTATGTTTGTGTAAAAACTCTGTTTCCTGTGAAAACGTCAGTACGAAATGAGAAGTGCGACACCATTATCGACACACTTCAGGTATTTACCTGTCGCTGTCTCGGCGGGTTAATGGAGTGGCTCAGCTGTTATGGAGAGAGACAGGCGAACGCATGAAGATTTCAAGGCGCTGGTTCACTCAACGTTACGGTGTCACTTTGATTCATTGTGTAAAAAACACAGCAGTGTGCGTTTTGTTGTTCACACTTTGCAGTGAGGACCCTGGAAATGTTGTTGTTTTGTTTTTTTGTGAGTCTGTAAAGTCGTTCACACTAATTGGAACTCTGCACACCTGCTGGTAAAAACATGAATAAGCCGACGCGTGACTCTGAATCCAAACTGCCAGCAACAATGATCTGATACCAACATGAATATGCATAATAATAACGATAATAATAATACTACTAATAATAATAACGATAATAATAATAATACTAATAATTATAATGATAATAATAATAACAACAATAACAACAACAACAATAGTAATAATAATAATAATAACAATAATAATAATAATAACAATAATAATAATGATGATGATGATGATGATGATGATGATGATGATGATCAGGGTAAATGTGCAGTGGAGCCGTAGTTTTACTTTTCTCATTCTTATTTTGTTTTGTTTTTTGAGTTGAACGTTTGTAGTCAGAGAAACATTTTTGTTGTTTCATTGTGCGACTGAGTGGTATTGTACAGATTGGACTGTTCACATGTGTTGGAGACGACTCCCTGCAGCGTGAACAGAGACTCTGAAATGTTCCTTCATGCTCCGCTCTGTGTTTATCTTCTGCCTCCAAACTCACCATGAAACTGAGCCGTATCACCCCCCCCACACACACACACACACACACCCACCACATCTTATTTATTGTGTTCCTCTTTCCCCCTGCAGTGGGAAAAGCATTAGTGGGACAAACAATCCATCGGAATGTCACCAGATTCCGGAGCGTCTTGGATAGCTGTGTCGTGGAGCCGGAGGGACTGGCATCCTGACATTAGACATTAAGCAGCGTGTCATATCTTATTATGGCATGACGACAACATCGCACAACTCTAGCTTTCACAAATGCTCTTCTCAAGCGGTGGGCCGGGAAGCATATCGCAGCCTGGCTCCATCCGGGAGCGTTTACATCCCGATGTGAAGGCAGCTGATTTAAAGTTCACCCACAGATGCACATGGTGCAAAAACGAAAAAACAAACAGAGACTTTTCTTTTCTGTCGTCTTAGTTTAATTTTTTTTGCTGTGGTTGTGTTTCGTCTGACGTCGCACAATCTGATCGGCTTCTGTTTACGTCTGGCGCTGAATCGGAAATTTACGACGTGAGCGAAAGAGAGAATTTTCACTCTGATATTAGTTGATGTATGAATCAAACACTGATCCACATTAACGTCTGGCTGCCAGTGCGTGTAAATCCTCAAACTATCCACAGTACTGCGTATATCTGCAGTATTTCTACTTCATAGTACTACACAGAAACCTGCACCTGCAGTCAGGTTGTACTTCATATATTTTTGTCTGTGCAGACTCGTCAATACATGTAGTTGTGTTAAGTGAATCTGAATTCTTGAGTTGTGGCCAAATATGTTTTTAACGGTCACAGCGACCTTTGACCTTTGACCCCCCCTACTTCTTCTTATTTTTTTTTAAATTTGAAGAAAAATCCAGCGTTTCTCTGATATAACTTGTGGAAGACGACAGATGGACTGAAGGACGTGTGGAGAAACATCTCCATCTCCATCCTCCATACATCCATCACACATGCAGGGTCGCGGAGGTCGCCAGTGTTTACGTCCCTGCTGCTGTTGTGTTCGGATGCACAGTGATCACCTTGTTAGTTGAGAGACTTCAGGCGTCGAACATTTGCATTCGCCATTAAAAAAAAAACCATCTTGTGTCTTTATGCTCGAGTTGGATTCATTTCTCATGACTGATAAATGATTCAGTGGAAATAATCTGGGTTTCAGTGCAGCTGGTTATTAATGCAGCCGTCACACGTTTATTCTCTCCATTCAATCTTTTCACATTCGATTATTTGTAACAGTGAAGTGAAAATAAATCAGTGCTGCCGGCCCGACTCAGTATGACCTGTCTGACCTTTCACCTTGTGCCATGACATAATTACAAACACCACTTCTATACATTATTCCTGCTCACACACTTAAGATCCTGCGTAGAATGAGTCTGCAAGAGAGGCCGACCCTAAAACCTAATGGTGCGTTCACAGGACCAATGTCGTGTCGTAAAGTCAATTTACAAGTTTATACCTGGGAAGTTGCTCTCGAATGACCAATAAAACGTTAATATCAGCGTGTGTGTGTGTGTGTGTGTGTGTGTGGTAATGTTACGTATAAGTGAGAGAAATGAATCTTAGTTCTTAGAGAATTCATCACGTTGTCATGCGTGGCGGTTCTGGATCATCTGTATCCTGGTCATGTGACCAGTTGTGTGACACACTCCACATTCATTTTCTTCCAAATTCTCAAACACAAACAGACACAAAAATCTTCTCCCCGGATTCGCAGTAAAACCTCTCAGGAGTTTAACGACTGTAACGACAGTCTTCCTGTACGGTCTTACAGGAAACATTCTGTCCTCCGCTGTTCCCATGGCAACAGAGACGCCAGGTCCCCACATACTTTACCCGCATGTCTTCATTGCACGGTCACATGACCAGAAGACTGTCTCGCCTCTGTTGTGGAGCCGTCCGTTTATCCAGATCATCACCAGCGGCCATTTTAGCCCGTTCATTAAATCCCTCACCATGGATCCGTTCCACTTCCCACGCGCAGCCTGGGAACGCCATTCCTCGTACCTCATACGTTGTGTCCTTGGCGCTGGTTTGTTTAACCTTCATCCCGCCGCAGCGCCGGCGCCCTGAGCCGGGAGGAACAATCTGAGGTGACCTCGCCTCCACGCCAGGCCTCTGTTCCTCAGAGAAACCATGTGATCCTGCAGAGATCTTCCCCGCAGGTTCGATTAGCGCCGACTCCGCCTCCACAGCGTCTCCCGGAGGCGAGAGAGCAAATCCTCAGAGTGAAAACACCAACGCTGGCAACTGTGAACATCATCAGACTTTAACTGACAGACTCCAACCCTGGAGCAGAAAGTCGGATCGAAGCGTCGACCCTGATGAACCGATGCCGAGACGGCGAGCGGAGGAGGACGCTAACGAGGCCGTTCTCCTCCGACAACCAGCTGAGGCTGTTCATAGAGAATATTAAGAGCGAATCGCCTCAGTGTCTGAGAGATGGACGGACGGCGTCCGAGGCTTCACCAGCGTCCACTGAGTCTCCAGATCAATATGAGCTCCAGATCTCCTCTCTGCTGCGACTATTAGTGGGAACGACTTGGAAAATATCTTCTCTTAACCTTGACTTTGACCTTTTATCCTCCCAGTCTCAAACGGTCTTCATCTGTAAAAACCCTGCTGCTCTGAGGCATAAGACACAATCTGACCTCCTCCTGAGCCCAGTCTCCCTGCTCCTGAACCCTGCTCCTGAACCCGGGTCCTGAACCCGGGTCCGCACTCGATGTAGAGGGTCAACATGAGTCCTGCCACTGATGGGGACCGGCTCTGATTTGTGTTTCATTTGTTGCACTGTAACACAACGTGTGTGCACTGTGCATGACATGTGTTTTAATTACAACGCAAACCTCCCATTAACCAGACGACACTCGATCGTTCACTTTGTGGAACCTGAATGAAAAATACCTGGGAATCACAATGTGGATCACGTGATTGTTTTCCCGACGTAACGAGTTAACGAGCTTCGCCTGAACACCTCACTGAGCAGCTGACAGGCCCCCGATCTGCTTCTGCTTCATCGTCAGTCACAAACTCAACACAAACTCAACACAAACTCAACACAAACTCAACACAAACTCAACACAAACTCAACACAAACTCAACACAAACAGCCCGACGTGTGTTTGTTATTCACCTTTTTAATGATGGCTTCCTCCCATCGGGGTGACACACACACACACACACACACACACACACACACACACACACACACACACACACACACAGACACACACAGTGAAGAGGATGATGAAGTCAGTGAGCAGAAACACAGCTGTGGTCATATCCACCCGTCAGCCTGGTGGAGTGAGAGGAAATAGATGTTTACCACCTTAAGTGTTTGCATCTGTGTGTGTGTGTGTGTGTGTGTGTGTGTGTGTGTGTGTGTGTGTGTGTGTGTGTCAAAGACATTTTAACTGAACTGGAGTTACACCCAGACAAACTTGTATACCGAGCTGCCATCATTCACAGTGAGAGAGAGAGAGAGAGAGGGCGAGAGAATCCAGCCTGACCAATCACAGCTCTCGCCCTCATCACAAACGCACAACATCAAAAAAACTCTGTCACATTGTTGTCATGAATAACATAAAGAATAACGTCGCTGCTGATTCAACTCACAGTTTTGTATCAATGACGTTGTTGTGTTTTTCCGTTGCTATCGGTCACATTAGCATCACGTGTATCGGATATGTGGATAATTGCACTTCCTGTTGTGATGACGCTGACTCGCTCCTGACTGACGGCGGCGGTGGACACGTTTATCCGAGCTGTTTCATGAAATCGTTAAAGTACCTGTGGCGGCGGAGGCGTTTTCCAGATTACAGGCCCGCGCGGCTCTGAGCTCCGTGTCTGTGTCTCATCTGTGGACGGAACGAGACGCCAGTGGTAACGAGTCTTAGTTTACCAATGACAAACGAGCACAGTGTGTGTGGGTCCTTTACGACGCCGCTCCACTCGGTAACAAACGCGAGATGATAAAGGAGGCTGTTCTTGAACGCCACCCAGCTCCTAAATGGCCAGACTGGTCGAGTGCATCATTCCCATGTCAGGGAACAAACAAGGAAGATGAAGTGCTCCCTCAAAGTCAGCGGGAAGGACGACCGGAGCGGCTCCCAGCAAACAGTGATCGATGAGCAGTGCGTGATGGAGGGGGGGCGGGGGGTGGGGGTGGGGGGTTCAATTAGTACAAGGAGAAATGGCGGTTTAACGGTGCGGCGGGAGAAGCTGGCAGGCATTATGGGGAACGCCAAATCGAAAAACGCATCCATCTCTGAGAGCTGACAGCCTCATTCCCCCCTTTTCCCAAATTGGTCACAAATTTATGATTTTCCGTAATTGTTCATGTTTTGACAGCTCATATTTCAGTCCTGGAAGTGAAGGGGGGGGGGGGGGGGGAGGGACTCCACAAATTTATGATTTTCCGTAATTGTTCATGTTTTGACACCTCATATTTCAGTCCTGGAAGTGAAGGGGGAGGGGGCGGGGGGGATTCTCTGAAAACACAGTTCACGCTGCTCCCATGTGGAAAACGTACTCTCTCTCTCTCTCTCTCTCTCTCTCTCTCTCAGCGTCGCCACTCGGTGGCGGGATTTGTGGCCGCGCCGGCGGCTGCGCGCCAAGCTATTGTGAAGAGTTACACCTTGAAACGCACTCTGAGGCGGACTCATGAATATTTATCCGCTGATTAGACGCCCTGATTTATCGGGCGGCGGCAGAGAGGAATGATGGGTAACGCGTTCCGGACAAAGGCGTGGCGGCGTTAATGCAGATCCTACACTTGACGTAAGACACCGTCACTGTCACAGACAACAACGCCAACATGTCGGCCTTTTCACTTCACTGCTTCAGTCATCACCGTCAATAAAGCACGAGGCCAGTCATCGATACCGCCGTGAAATACGACGCTGATGTTTTCTCTCTTTCTTTCTTTTTTTTTGCATCCTCCATGATTTGCGTTGAGACTCTGCAGCTCATCGTTTCAGCCTGACATGGAAAATATATAATAATAATATATAATATAATATAACGACTCGGTGTTGTTTTCACCTCTTTGACTGATTTTGTTTTGCTGCTTTTTGCCTCGGTCCAAACCTCAGTGGGATCCACACACACACACACACACACACACACACACACACACACACCAGATAGTACATTTACATAATGTGTTTTAAAATGAACATGACGCTTCTCCAATTAAGTTTTTAATCAATGTAATGGGATTTTCACTCCTCTGAGGAACATTGTTGCGTGATGTTACGCATTAGAAATATCAGTCGGACACAACAGACCGGACTGTCACTGACTCTAAACAGAGACACCACGTCCAGTGTCCAGTGTCCATTATGTCTCTCTGTCCACTGCATTGATAGTCAATCACAGTGATTACACCACGACTCAGATGATCCTCAGAGGAGCTTCTGCTGCTGGAGTGCTTCTCCACATGGACTCTGTGTCACTCGGCTCTGAAGGATATTAAATCAAGTGTCTTACTGAATGTGCTCATCGCATGTATCTGTGACGAGTGTTCACACCAGCTCCCGCTGAGACGCTGAGACGCTGAGACGCTGAGACGCTGAGACGCCGAGACGCCGAGACGCCGAGACACAGAAATCAATTCCCACACAAACCTGCTGTAAACGCTGTGTGATTATTCCCCGGTTTGCCCTTTGCCCTTTGTCTCCGGGCTGATTTACAACGGAGAAGCTGGATTTTATTTTCAGATTCACTCACTTTTCAGCTGAAATATTCACTTTTAGAAACAAAAACAAAAAAAACAACAAACAAAAAAGCTGTTTCTCAGATTCCGGTTGTTTTCACCATTGACTCTGAAACATTGTGTCATTTGAGATACGGTCAGGTTGTGCAAAGTGCGTAACATCAGAGTTCTGATTGAATGAGTCGCCGGATGTGGACATGTGGCATCAAAGTGTATTCTTATATCTGGAAACATGGATCTTTATGGAATATTGTGGAATCGCCAGAGCATGAACCCTTATAGATTTGTGGATTTAATCGTTTGCGGGTGAAGCGGTGTCACCGCTGTTGGACGGATTGTGTTGAACCCTGGTCAAGACGTGTGTGCGAGTGACAAACTGCAGCTGTGAACAGTGTGAGTCCAAAGGCGCAGATGTTTGTGTTTTTGGAATAACGGTGATGAAGAGACGGACAGAGATCCGATGTGAGAAGAAACCCAACGCCGCCGTCGCTCGCTCACTTTCCTCCCGCTGTTTTGTTCTTCGCACTTTGAGTGGCGGCTGACATCACGCACCTTTGAACTCCATCTCGCGATTGGAAGAACGGGCTAAATTGAAGCAGTGTTATTACGCGCCACCTTGCTGAGTCAGCGGGAAAGTGGGAAGACGGGGAGGCACTTCTCTGAATGAATAAAGAGCTTTTCAGAGGGAAAGGTGCGGAGCCAGATCTCAAATGCATTATACAACAGTAATGAGAATTGTAAAAGGAAGAGGGGGGGGGAATTAGATTAAAAATGTTTGGAACAGCAGCTCTGCTTTCGTTTAATCTCTCTGAGAGAGAGAGAGAGAGAGAGAGAGAGAGAGAGAGAGAGAGAGAGAGAGAGAGAAAAAACAGTGTGACCTGAAAAATACTTTCTAACTTCAATGGGATTCGCAGGAGGAGACAAAAAAAGACCAGCGTTGATAAAATAGTTTTCTCCGTCGGCACTTAAATCAAATTGGAGCCTTGAAGGATGAGGTGCTGGTGAAAAGCGACCAGATAAAGCCCATTAATTCCCAACGCCAATGGGAACAATGCCTTAAAACCAGGCACACAGACAGATCTTAATACCCAGTGACCCCCAGCGACCTTCTGCTAATGCCGCCACCGCAAACCTGATCACGCCCAGATTCCACTCCATCACCACGTCCTGGAATTAGAGGCGGCGGCGAGAATCGTTGCAGAATCGTCCGCTCGGCAATAAATGACAGCGGCGGCACTTAGCGGTGTTTTTCTGCGAGCGGTTTAGCTCGGTGAATACAGACGCAGCTGTCACGGGAATCACATCCCGCCTGCTGCATCGGGACAAATGTGGAGATAATGGGAATTTTCTTTTTTCCTCTGATTAAAATGGGATAAAAACGGCGTTGGCGTTGGCGTTGGCGTTACTGTGCGCCGCTCAGAAACATTTCCCCCGGAAAGAAAGAGAGAAATCAGCAGCAGCCATTAGATCTCAGGTGTGAAGGAAAAAAAAACAAACACACAGATTTGTTGTTCTGTGTTTTTTGTGTGTTGTTGTTGTTGTGTGTTCAGATATTGAGGGCAAGTGGTTACTGCAGAACTTTACTTTTGAAGTAAACTTTCCCAGTTCAGCTATGAAAGTATTATATAATAATAATACATTATATTATATTATATTATATTATATTATATTATATTATATTATATTATATTATATTATATTATATTGTGTGTTGTATAATACTCCTGCTAATGCTGTGTCTGTGTTGCTCCATGTTTTGTGGGTCAGATTGCGTTGGAGTAGAGGATTGTGCTGATCGGTCCGTAACAAACGTTGTGAGACGCTGGTTCACACTCGTCCCCGCTGTCGAGCCTCTTCCCTCTCGTTTGCCCACAGTTGTTGCTTTTCGCAGCAGAAACGTGTGTCTTTCCTCCCTCATCGTTTATTGCCCTCATTAAATTTAATGTTTTGAAAATTAGCAAATAAAACAATGAGCCATATCCTTCATTTCCATGTCTCATCTCCCGGCAGATCATTTCATGTCACTTGAAGCCATCGCCGGGGGAATTTGCAGAGTTGCAGTTTGAGTTGATTGAAGCGAGGCGGGGCTGGGGGGGTGGGGGTGGGGGGTCTTGTGGACGTTAACCGTCTCTCTGCCGGGGCAGGAACCACTGTGCGACTGAGTCAGTACCTGTTGTACCTGCAGGAAACAGAGGCGGAGTCACCAGGCTCGACCTGGACAGATGTTTCTGTCAGCCGGCGCTAGCTTTGATTCTCCTGGAACACGGCGCCATTAGGAAGAGATGTCACAACTGTCCTGCAGGAATCAGCTGAGGCTGCAACAATCTGCCGACTCCATCTGTCAGCGGCGCCTGGCTTCATTCCTCCAGGCCTGGAGTCAGAGGTCTCCGTCCCACCTCCTCTGATGCTGCTGTCAGACTTCAGATGTTCTGGCCACTGGTACCAAGAGCTGCAAAGAACGACAGCAGTGGATGATGATGTGGGTTCCATCAAACCCACAGAACTTCTTCCCTCTCGTTTGCCCACAGTTGTTGCTTTTCGCAGCAGAAACGTGTGTCTTTCCTCCCTCATCGTTTATTACCCTCATTAAATTTAATGTTTTGAAAATTAGCAAATAAAACAATGAGCCATATCCTTCATTTCCATGTCTCATCTCCCGGCAGATCATTTCATGTCACTTGAAGCCATCGCCGGGGGAATTTGCAGAGTTGCAGTTTGAGTTGATTGAAGCGAGGCGGGGCTGGGGGGGCGGGGGCGGGGGGTCTTGTGGACGTTAACCGTCTCTCTGCCGGGGCAGGAACCACTGTGTGACCGAGTCAGTACCTGTTGTACCTGCAGGAAACAGAGCCGGAGTCACCAGGCTCGACCTGGACAGATGTTTCTGTCAGCCGGCGCTGGCTTTGATTCTCCCGGAACACGGCGCCATTAGGAAGAGATGTCACAACTGTCCTGCAGGAATCAGCTGATGCTGCAACAATCTGCCGACTCCATGCGTCAGCGGCGCCTGGCTTCATTCCTCCAGGCCTGGAGTCAGAGGTCTCCATTCCACCTCCTCTGATGCTGCTGTCAGACTTCAGATGTTCTGGCCACTGGTACCAAGAGCTGCAAAGAACGACAGCAGTGGATGATGATGTGGGTTCCATCAAACCCACAGAACTTTCTTCACATCCAAAATCTGGCGAAGGCGTCGGGCAGTGTTTTGGGAAAATGAGGACGAGGAGAATATTTCCACTGTGGTTTGAACATTTCGGTGTAAACATGGTGTGAGGAGCCTGAACATGCCGAGATGAAACCTGCTCTTTCCAGACCTGGGACCTGCTCGATGGGAGAGAGAGCGGGAAAAGCAGGTCATTCCGGGTTCATTTGAGTCACTCGTCCAAACTGAAGAAGCAACAAATAAGAGGACGAAGACGTTAAACGTGCAAAGACATCTGACATCCAGCTGTTGACAGCTGCTCACGCTTGAAAAAAACTTTGCACTAAAAGATTCAACGAATCTCGATTCCGGCTCTTTCCTGGGACCCGTGTTTTCCAGAACCCCAATAAGAAATAACAGGAAGACGAACAGAGTTTCAGCTCCCGGCCTTGTGCATATTTTTCACACACACACACACACACACACACACACACACACACACACACACACGCACACACACACACACACACACACACAGACAAAAAAATAAATCTCCCGTGAATCAGCTGTGATACGACTTTGATTTGACACAACACCATCTGCTTTGTGTAATTACAAATGTGTCTCTCATGCCGAGGTTCCAACAGAAACACCAGGAAAAATGAGACTTCAGGAGACTTTTTTTATTTTATTTTTACTCCGTTGCCATCGTTAACTGTATTTTCACATCTAATTTGACACCGTTTGTAAAAAAAAAAAAAACCCCACATGTTTCACATCGTCTGTAACATCAGGAAATAAACAAATGATTTTGGTACAAATGTCCTCCACCAAGACTTTGTCTTGATTCGCTTGATTTTAAACCTTTATCAGAAATGCAAACATCCCATAGTGATTCTGTCGCTCACATCGTCCCGCTGGCTGATGGGAGGCTGTACCGAACGTCCTGTTCCTGCAGGGACACTCAGAGGTCAGAGAGGTTTTGAAATTCAATGAATGTGGCTCCACCTTCTCTGTCCAAATGGAATCAGTGGCCCGGTCGTTGACGGCTCCTGCAACCAACCAACAACACATCGCCAGCGAGTGCACTCACCTGATTGTATCTGAAGCCGCAGGACGGCGGCGGCGCCGTCCCTCATCCATAAAGCAAGTACAAGGTCAACTGGTGTCAACACACACATCAACGCTCACGAGTTCCCACAGGTCGACTCAGACAAACACGCTCCTTGTGTCTGTTCGCTCCGAACGTTTCCTCATAAACAAGGAAAACTCAAAGTTTACAGGGAACGTGGCGTCGGGACGTGAGGAGACAGCGTTTTCCCCGTCAAACGTCTTCATAAAAGAGCTCGTAAAGCAGAGGAAACAAAAGCTTCCTGAAAACGGCCTCGAAAGACGCGGCGCGTTTCGGCCCCTAAAATCCGACAGCTTGTTCCCAGACCTGGACTCGTTTTTATCTGCGCCGCTGCGGCGGCGGGTTTCTCCACAGGACCACGTCCGACCCTGAGTGACAAGACTTGACAGACGCACACCCTGTCGGTGTTGTGTGTATACTGTCCTCGTCTCTGGGGACTGTGTGGAGGCGTTGTCCTCCTTAAGGACTTCTCAAGTCGTCCTTTTCAAGTTCCTGTCGGCCTGGAAGCAGCAGCAGAAATAAACAGTCTGACCCGGTGACCCCCGCCTGCGCGCCCCGTCCCTCGTCCTGATGAATTCCAGCTTGTCCCCGTCCAGGAGAGCGTGGCGTCCACTTCTGAAATGCTGACTCCCCATCTCGACATTTCTGTTCTTGCAGTGTCCAGGGTTGTTTGTGTAATAAACGGGAAGGCCGCAGGTGTGTGCGATCTTGACACGCGACCTCTGCGACAGGGTTGGAGCCGAGTGCTGCGGTTGTTCATCTCCTCCGGGGACAGCGCGGCTCATCTCACGCGGTTTCGAGGACACAGGGGAGACCCCCGGGGAACGGGGCTGGTTATTACCTCTGTGTTTGGCTGCACAGGGGGCAGTGACCGCCACTCGGCAGCAGGTGGACACAATCTGGCTGTTTTTGTTTGCTTTGAATGAAATTCCGATTGGACTTGTGTTTATTTTCATCCCGATGTCACACGACACACAGGGATCTGCTGCGTTTACTGTACGCAATCAGAGATGTGCAGTGGGAGGTCGCCGCTCTCATGTCAGCCTCATGCAATATGGATGCTCAGTTCAGCCAGTGACGACCAGAGGGGGCGACGTCAGCTACAGGAATCAGTCATAGTGGTTGAGGAAGGTCGGAATGGGGTCAAATTAATTCAGGGACAAACCCAAAGAAAACTCATATCTAACACTGTAGAAGCTTTTCACTTCCTGGTCCCAGTCATGTGACTCATACTCAGCTGCACCTGATTAGCTGATTAGTTGTCGGATTAGAGCTGCTGCACAGACGACCTGTGACCTGGGCTTGACCCCTGCTCCTGGGACTGACGCCCAGTCAGCGATTTATTGGAGTGTGAGTAAAGACTAAACTCCCACGTTTATCATGAACCTTATCTGATGGCGCCAGAAATCACATCCTGTGTTGAGCCACAGAGAAACGACGCAAAACGTCGCTAATCAGCGTAAACGATGATGCTGCCGTGATGAAAGCTCGTTATGAAACGGACCTCATTTATTTAATTCACCAGCGTTTGGCGAATCTGAACGCTGAGCTCACCGCTCGCATCAGAGTCAATGTCAGTGTCCGTCACGACAACCACACACACACACACACACACACACACACACACACACGCACAGCAGTGACCGGCACAGTGCAACTGATCATATATAAATAACATATACAGCTGAGAAACTAATGATACTGGATGTTTTCAAACAAATTAATCACAGTAATCAAACTTTACCACCCCCCCACCCTCGTTAAAAAAATCATTGACTGCAATGTAGAGAATTAAACTAAGTGGTGACTCTGTAAAAGTGTGTGGTTGTTGTGTGTATTATTGTATTGTTGTATTTTACTGGACAACAGCTTTTCATATTTCCCTCTGAAGTTACATTATGTAGAAATTACCAACCTGATCATGTGTTTATGTTTGCGTGTGTGTGTGTGTGTGTGTGTGTGTGTGTGTGTGTGTGTGTGTGTGTGTGTGTGTGTGTGAAACTTCAGCTGTAAATGCTCTGCCACATTTTGGTGATGACAGGGTTTTTTTGTTAATCCTCAGTAAACATGTTCGTCATCGTCTTTCTGTCACGAAACAGTGGATGAAACAGAATTTTTTTGGGGGGGGGGGGGGGGGGGGGGGCATTTTGGGGATAAAGCTCCAGTTGAGGGGGGGGGGGGTCATTTTGGGGATAAAGCTCCAGTTGAGTCTGGTGAAACCAGGAAGTGGCAACACGTTGAAACTGTTCATGTGTGTGGCGTTAAACGCACAGTGTGAGGCTGATTCATGAATAACAAGCAGCTTGTGTCTGATGCAAATGGAGCTATAGACAGTGTAAAGGCCTGTGTGTGAGTCTGTGTGCGTTGAGAGAGGATAATTATGCAGCAGTGAGTCCTGCAGCATCAGACAGCGACAGTTGTTGAACCAAACACCCTCCATTTGTCTGTCAGCCTCACTGCTGCCTCCCAAACTCTTCCCTCCCCGCTCCCTCTGCTTTTCAACACGGCTCACATTTCAACATGGCAGCCGCGGCCATGATGGCCTAATACTGCCCACTGGAACAGCTGTGACACACACACACACACACACACACACATGTCCTCAAATTAATTCCTCACTAACGAATTATTAATTAAACCAAATTCTCCACTTTGCACGATCGGCCATGAACGGCAGGTCGTTACGATGGTAATTGCACGTTGCAGTGATGGTGAAACTGGTCGTTAACAGACGGAGCTCTGTTACCAGTGACACACAGGGTCATTTCACTTACTGTGTGTGTGCGTCCTATTGTGCGCCTGTTTTGTATTGTTCTATTAGCTTGGTGTGTGTTTGCATGTCTTACAATTTATTATGTAATATGTGTGTATATGAATAAAACATGAAAGTACAATAACATTCTTTTTTTCATCTGTCAGAGCCACTGCACAATAATAATAATAATAATAATAATAATAATAATAATAATAATAATAATAATAATAATAATAATAATAATAATAATAATAATAATAATAATAATAATAATAATAATAATAATAATAATAATAATAATAATAATAATAATAATAATAATAATAATAATAATAATAATAATAATAATAATAATAATAATAATAATAATAATAATAATAATAATAATAATAATAATAATAATAATAATAATAATAATAATAATAATAATAATAATAATAATAATAATAATAATAATAATAATAATAATAATAATAATAATAATAATAATAATAATAATAATAATAATAATAATAATAATAATAATAATAATAATAATAATAATAATAATAATAATAATAATAATAATAATAATAATAATAATAATAATAATAATAATAATAATAATAATAATAATAATAATAATAATAATAATAATAATAATAATAATAATAATAATAATAATAATAATAATAATAATAATAATAATAATAATAATAATAATAATAATAATAATAATAATAATAATAATAATAATAATAATAATAATAATAATAATAATAATAATAATAATAATAATAATAATAATAATAATGATAACAATAATAATAACAACAATAATAACAACAATAATAATAATGATGATGATGATGATGATAATGATAATGATAATGATAATGATAATGATAATAATAATAATAA
>JAFBJQ010000150.1:115542-135542 GCA_016785345.1 Trinectes maculatus
TGTGTGTGTGTGTGTGTGTGTGTGTGTGTGTGTGTGTGTGTGTGTGTGTGTGTGTGTGTGAAACTTCAGCTGTAAATGCTCTGCCACATTTTGGTGATGACAGGTTTTTTTTGTTAATCCTCAGCAAACATGTTCGTCATCGTCTTTCTGTCACGACACAGTGGATGAAACAGGATTTTTTTTGGGGGGGGGGGGTTTGGGGCTAAAGCTCCAGTTGAGTCTGGTGAAACCAGGAAGTGGCAACACGTTGAAACTGTTCATGTGTGTGGCGTTAAACGCACAGTGTGAGGCTGACTCATGAATAACAAGCAGCTTGTGTCTGATGCAAATGGAGCTATAGACAGTGTAAAGGCCTGCGTGTGAGTCTGTGTGCGTTGAGAGAGAATAATTATGCAGCAGTGTCCTGCAGCATCAGACAGCGACAGTTGCTGAACCAAACAACCTCCATTTGTCTGTCAGCCTCACTGCTGCCTCCCAAACTCTTCCCTCCCCGCTCCCTCTGCTTTTCAACACGGGTCACATTTCAACATGGCAGCCGCGGCCATGATGGCCTAATACTGCCCACCGGAACAGCTGTGACACACACACACACACACATGTCCTCAAATTAATTCCTCACTAACGAATTATTAATTAAACCAAATTCTCCACTTTGCACGATCTGCCATGAACGGCAGGTCGTTACGATGGTAATTGCACGCTGCAGTGATGGTGAAACTGGTCGTTAACAGACGGAGCTCTGGTATCAGTGACACACAGGGTCATTTCACTCACTGTGTGTGTGCGTCCTATTGTGCGCCTGTTTTGTATTGTTCTATTAGCTTGGTGTGTGTTTGCATGTCTTACAATTTATTATGTAATATGTGTGTATATGAATAAAACATGAAAGTACAATAACATTCTTTTTTTCATCTGGCAGAGCCACTGCACAGTAATAATAATAATAATAATAACAATAACAATAATAATAATAATAATAATGATAACAATAATAATAACAACAATAATAACAACAATAATAATAATGATGATAATGATAATGATAATGATAATGATAATGATAATAATAATAATAATAATAATAATAATAATAATAATAATAATAAGTCGTCATATACAAATATAATGAGACTGTAGAAACATTGAAAAGAAAACGTTTGATGTAACCTCGCTGATGACAGATGTGTGTAAATGGCAGATAGTGTAAATAGTGTAAAGCCCCTCGCTCGTCGTGTAAATGTCCCATTGTGTTGGAGTTGTGTCGCAGTGTTTTGGGGGGAAAAAATGGGAACGTGCTGATGGGGCACGTGTTCTGGTCACTTTACATTGAGAGGATCATCAGGGGGCGGCATCTGTGTGAGTCTGTACCACGTCCGTCGATGTGTACGTGTCATTCGCCATATGTGCGAGCGCCAAATATGGCGCTGTGCTCGAAGGAGGACAGACAGGGTGGAGAGGAGCTGGATGTAAAGGCGGCGTGACCTTCAAGGAGGGGAGGGGGAATATCCGATAAGGTGGTGTGGGAGCGGCGTGGAGCGGTGTGGGAGCGGCGTCAGACGATGCTCTGGCCTCTATCTCCTCAGTTGGTTTTATCTGTTCTTAGTGGACTGCTCCTTTCTCTCAGTGGCGACAGACCCCAGTGGTTTCTATTGATTTTTCCGCATCCTGGGAAGATTTAACAGGTGCTCTGTTCTGACGTCCACGCCATGTGTCGGCCATGTTTCAGATATCAGATGTTCATATCAGAGGTGAATTTCCCAGAGGAAACTTGAAATCTGATTATTCTGTGTTGTTCACCTCTGCTGGTCGGCCGTCCCCCGTGGCAACGGGACACAAAGACCCCGAGTCACCATTCATTTCCTGCTGACAGATGAGTCAGAGTGACGCAGCCTGTAGCTTCACTTGATTTATCAAAAATACACAAAGAGCAGAACGCACACCGAGAGAACACAAGGAGAAGGCCGTTTGAAAACTGCTGAACGGGCTGCTTTTAAGTGCCATTTGCATAATTGGTTGTTTGCTTCAAAATGATGAATAAACCAAAAAATGCACATAAACAGAGTGAAGTTTAAAGGCGGCGCGGCGTCCGGCGCCAGTCGAGCGGGAGGCGCCTGTGCCCCTCTGCTAATGAGACTGAGATTGAGATCAACAAACTGTGATCTTCAGTGCCAGTTAAGAAAAGACAATAAAATATGAACCCACACAATAAACAATAAACTCCACCGCCATGGTAAACAAAGCCTCGCCACAAACAGGAACATCGACCAGCACGGAATAAAACACACACACACACACACACACACACACACACACACACACACACACACACACACACGGGTCTAATGACACAGTTTGTTGTCTCATCACGAGGACGACTCGTCATGAGCTGAACCTGTGGAGAAAAAAAAGAAAAAGCGAGAGAGAAAGACGCTGGACGTGCAGCTTTAAGTGTCGATTAAATCATTTGGAGCGTGAATAGGGGCCGTTATTTGTCCAAGATGGCCGCAGGCGGTCTACAGCGTCTCTGACCCAATCAAGCTCCTTTTGTAATCAAGTGCAGAGCGGTGGGTCCAATCAGAATCATCATCAGCCCATTGATTTTCCTCACTGGGCTCTGGGATAATAAGCCACGTTTTAACAAGGAGCTAGATTGACTGGTTCAATACGAGTTCGTCCACTCGACTTCTGCACAAAGCAGAAACGGGGACATGTCCTGTTTGAGTGGAGGACAGATCCTGCAGATCCTGCAGATCCTGTGCTTGTGGGAAAAAAAGACTCTCAGGACTCCGTGTGAAGTTAAACCCACCTTCCCCCCCCTCTCTTTTCACCGCTTTTCCACACAACCCGAGGAGCCGCGGCACAAAGAATAATCATCAGCACATGTTAAAGGCCAGAGGTTCAGACATCCATCAAGCTCATTGTCACCAAGCTTCCATCTCTCCAAAGAAACAAAACGCCCTCCAAACCAAACCCAGCGACAATAGTTCCGGTTTTGTCAGTGTCTCGCCACGGCCCGGTCAACGCCGCGTTTCCCATCCTTTAGCCCCAACACAAAGTCCCCTTGTCCCACCGCGGAGAAGATTGACACATCCAGCCTGGCCTCCTCCGTTGCTCTGCCGTCCCGCGCCCACGTTCTCTTTGTCTGCTCTGCGCTGCCTCATCGGCGCCGTCAGCTGCATTCAGGCAGGTTCACGGGGCGCCGTTTAGTCACGCGCTGTCAGCTCTGCTGTCGTTCCTGCCTCTCGCCATGAGGTGTGTCAGGGGGGAATGACACACACACACACACACACACACGTGAGCTCAGGCCTCTGAGGTGTGGTGACACAGGCGGGTCGGCTCGACACGATTGTACTATTTTTGAGACTTGCACAGAGGGAAAGGGAAGAAGTGAGTGATGAAACGGAGAAGGTTCCTGGCAGCATGTGATGGTGTTTGTGAGCAGACTCCACTGAATCCATTTATTCATGGAAGGTCCTGGTGTTTCACCGCTGTGTTTCCACAACCACAGGTGGAAAAAGCTCCTCGACGAGTCAGAGGCCTTTGAGTCTTTGAGTCTTTCACGTTTCTGCAAGAACTTCCATCACCTTCAAGAGCAGTCTTCTGCCTGTAGCTGCAGTTACCAGGTACGGCCTCTGATCCGAGAGCGAGGTATCAACTGAGACGTGACAGTTAGAACGCAGATTTTTCCATGTTTGAGAATAAAATAAATCTGTTTTTTATATAAACAGAAACAGATGTGTGTCTGAACTTTAACAAAACAAAAGACAATCATATAGCAGCACGTCATTTCCTGAACAAAACAATGATGTGTTCATAGCATGTTTTGCTAAAATGCTATAACATTGTTGCAAATAGGTTGAAATATGCAGATTTTATTTTAACCATTAACAGGTTAATAACCGTGGAAACAGTCATTCCTAATTGATTCTGCCTAACGAGCACATTCGCTCTCTGCACTTCCTTCACTGAGTCATATGAGTCATCAGGTCTCTCTACTTTTTCTTTAAGTGAAGTTTGTAACACCGCGGGGGGTCCAGTCCTGCACCGGTGGAAAACACAGTTAACAGGAAATAAAGTCACGAGCACGTCAGTGAAAAGTGTCGTTGCGTAAACGGCGAGCAAGTTCTGCGAAGAACAACGTTGTGGTTGTGCGACGTCATTTTCTGACACTGATACAAAGAAAAATCCAATTGATCTGAGAAAAGGAAAAAAAAAGATGTATCCAGTCAAAAGAATCATTCTTCACCTTTGATTGCAAACAATTCTTACTGATGCATCGTCATAATACTTTTACACTAAGACTGAGTTAAATTACTCATTCAAAGAGCAGCCTGCAGAGAATAATCACTAATATCAATGATCTCTAATCAGTAATTACTAATCAATCGGCAGCTTCAGTGTTCCAGTCCACTTGAATGCTAATCCTGCAGATGTCTCTAACAGGGTTCCCTGATACGTCCAACTCTTCACAGCCAAAATATGATCTTTTTTGATTAATTACTTGATTGACATGATATTCCTGTTTGATCACCTCCTCCTCCAGCGCAGCACTGTGTTGGGAACAGGGGTGTGTGTGTGTGCAGTTGACCTTGTCCCGCTGCTCATTGTTGATTCCTGTAGTGCAGTAGTGTATCTGCATATGAAATGTAATCACAGGCCTGAAGTTTTATTAAAGTAAGTGATGTAGAGAACAACTAAGACGGTAACCCCCCCCCCCCCCCCCCCCCCCCCCCGTCACATAATGATAATGGTAACCACCCCACCCCCGTCACATAATGATAATGGTAAGAAGAATTAGTTTCACCCTGGAACACACACACACACACACACACACACACACATTTCACACACGTACACAGTAGTGTGCAGAGTGTGTGTGTCTGTGTGACAGTGCACAGGCAAGAAGCAATTTCCCCTCCTTGTCATTATTAGATTAGTGCTTGTATTATTTGGGAGAATAAATTGCCTGCGATTGAAATGAACACCATCAGGCTCACGCTAATACAGATCTCCTCTGTCTCCTCAGCGGAGGGAGAGCATCATCCTCACCATCACCATCATCATCACCACCAGCATCATCACCTCCAGCATCATCAACACCATCACCACCAGCATCATCATCACCATCGCCACCATCACCACCAGCATCATCATCACCACCACCTCCAGCATCATCATCATCATCACCAGCATCATCATCACCACCACCATCATCATCACCATCGCCACCATCACCATCACCACCTCCAGCATCATCATCATCATCACCTCCAGCATCACCATCGCCACCATCATCACCAGCATCATCATCACCATCACCAGCATCACCATCACCAGCATCATCATATCATCATCACCATCGCCACCATCGCCATCACCACCAGCATCATCAACACCACCAGCATCACCACCATCATCATTACCTGTGAGGTAAATGGGACCATTACAGTGATGTCTAAATCCTGACTAGTGAGTAAGTACACACACACACACACACACACACACACACACACACACACACACACACACACACACACACACACACACACACACAGTGTTAATCTGAGTATCAGATTAACGCCACAGGGTCCCGTTGGCTTTGCGGGAGAAAAACGATTTACTGACTCTGTTTGTAGAAATCCTGCCCCCCCCCCCCCCCCCCCCCCCCCCCCCCCCCCCCGCGCTGCGCCCCCCCCCCCCCCCCACCTCTCACGCCAATTTGTCTGGTTTGAGGGAAACTGCGTCAAAGCGGCAGAATGTAAACGAGTGAGCCGCTTTTAAATCACCTGTATCTGAGAGAGAGAGAGAGAGAGAGAGAGAGAGGCGAGGTCGCGTGGGACCCGCTGTCCTACGCTGTTCCATTAGCGGGTCAAACAGCTTTGTGCGATGTGTGCGCTTTGCTTAAACGCTTCCCTTCATTTTCCCTCTTGATTCGTGGACTGGTGAAATAAGCTCAGCCGGAGCTGCCTGATGACTTTGGCTGTGAAGGGTAATTGATTGGCCCGGATTATCCCCCTCAGAGTCACCTGCTGATGGCGCCGAGAACGACAGGGTGAAGCAATCTGCATCTGGAGAGCGTTCACTTCTCCCACAGTGGGATGCTGCGCGTCGGCGGTGCTGAACGGAAAATAGAAGAAAACCTTTCATTTATTTCATTTTTACATGGTCTTAGATAACTATTATCCTTTTTTCAATGTGGCCAGAAAAAAAGAATAAAAAGACGTCTCTGAAAATGACAAATAACTTGTCCTTTATACCAGAACCAGCTGAAAGAACAAACACAAAAAGTATCAAAGTCAAAGCATGTATTAAAAAATCGATATAGAAATAACAACAACAATAACAACAGTATAAAAGTATGTATATTAAAATATCTACAGATTTATAAATATTTATATTTGACATTGATATGTCAAACATTTGACATTAAAGTTAATGACACTAACCGCTTCATACGTTCATTAACGTATTAGCATTAGCATTAACTTTAGCATTACCACCTTGTGTTATCCTTTTTTTCAATGTGAAAAACTAAAACAGGATCGAGGCTTTGTAAGACAGAGTCAGAAACGTCACCCATCAACAACACTTTCTTCTTCAGGAGTCTGCTCTCACGGTGTCGTGTCGTCTGCATAGAGGAGACGCCACTGTGCGATCAGACTCCAGACTCATGATGTTATAAAGCAGAGCGTGGAAATATGTTTTTAATGGCTTCAGAATTTCACTTCTGGAAAGAAACTTACCTTTTAACACAGCGTGCACAGCAGACGGCTTGATGTGTCATTATGGGGAAGGCAAAGGTGAAATGAATCAATGGCTGAATTCCATTCGGTTCAGAGGGTTAAGTATGGTGCTGGCTCCTTTATGTGCTGTACCACAGGTTAGGTTTGCTGTGAGGTGGAAAGCAGAGTTGTGGTTCTGCACTAATGACAGATATTAGATTTTGTTTTGTCAGTGCATTGAAACTCTGTATGTGTGGAGGGATATGAGATATGGTGGAATAACGTTAGCCTCAGCTGATAAATACGAATAATCATGGAAGGAAAAGGCTAATTCATGCTGAACTTTGACCTTGGCTGCGTTTACGCTCTCGTACCCAGATCGTATCTACATATCGTCAGATTAACACGATACGTGTGTCTGGTGTTTGTAGTGAGATCCATCTGTGAGGTCCTCACATGATCTTCTTCTTCTTTACTTCACAGTGTTTTCAACATGGCAGTGGCTGGAAAACTCGTTTTTCTGTCACCGCCGACAGAAAAACCTTCATCTTGTTTTTGTACTTTTTGCCTCGGTGTGACACTGACGTTACGTCCTACACTCGCTCTGTCTGATTGACGGCTAGAATTACAAGGTAAAACCTCCACAGAAATCAGTGCTTTGCTTAAAAAAGAAAAACACACACACACACACAACACAACACGGGGGCAAAGAAACTGAATAAAGAGAAGAAAGAAAAATGAAAACACATTTGCAGTCAGAGATTTTTGTTTCCTCTCAGACTGCGCTGAACTCACCTCCTCTCACCTTTCCTGTAAACAGAGAAATAAAACCGTAACAACAGTGAGTCAGTGATTGTGAAGCAGAAACCACTCACTTTGTGTGTGTGTGTGTGTGTGTGTGTGTGTGTGTGTGTGTGTGTGTGTGTGTGTGTGCGTCCTCCGTCCTGTCTGTCCATCAGCCGCCACCACAACATAATTAGAGAGCTTACAGCAGCAGCGTCCGCCCGACGGGACTCCGCTCACTCCACTCCACCATTACAGTCAAGACGCCGACCTGCATCGCTCAGTCCACCACTTCAGCTGCACTGAAGTTTCCCCTCCATCTTCCTCTGTTTTCTTTTTTTTTCTTTTTGGCTTTTTCTCGCCCGTCTTTGAAGGAGCGTTTAGTTTTTCCTGCTGCCGGAGGGAAGCAGCTGGACTCGGCGGGATGCTGCCTGAGCAGGGCAGCGAACAAACAGACCAATCAGAGAGGCCTAATTGTTTTTTAATGTGCTCGACTGCAGGGCGGGAGGACGTGCTGAGGGACCCACACCCAATCCCTTCATGTGCTGTTGTGTTTCTGAATATGTGCAACTGTCTGTCTGCCTGTCTGCCTGTCTGCCTCTCTGTCTGTCTGCCTGTCTGTCTGTCTCTGTCTGTTTATGTTTCACTGTGAATCATATAGGTTTGACCCTCGCTCACATTAGTCCACTGTATCACTGAGTAATAACTGTGATTCAGAGAGAAGTGCGATGTCACTTTGGGATGCGACTGTGATGTTAGTTAAAAGCATATATATATATATATATATATATATATATATATATATTTATATATAGAGAGAGAGCGAGAGAGAGAGAGAGAGACACTGAAAGCCTCAAAGTTCAAACAGAGTTCTGTTGACATGAGGCGGTGAGGCGGCGTGGAAAGTGGTCGAGGCTGCACAGACGTCTAACGGTGGCCGAGTGTTGAGGGTCCACAGACGCAGCGACTCTGCGTCACCTCAATGAGCCAGAAGGACTTCCTCCACCTGCATCTCTGTTCTCTCTCTCTCTCTCTCTCTCTCTCTCTCTCTGCTGTGATTGGTATTGATTGGATAAGGTTGATCAGTATCATGGATAACAACGTCGACCCTGTTCACTGCATGAACACGGAAAACAGGGCTCATACCATAATAATCTCTTCATTCACTTATTTGGTGAAGTGACTTCATTCTAGTTTCTGACTCATTGACTCAGACGAATAAACAAATGATTTTACTTTATGAATATGATGTTGCTAACGTGCTATTTGTAATTAATTGCATGTTGGCATGTTGACTCCAGCTAATTAGTGGTGAACACTCAGGCTGCAGTTGAGGTTGATGCTATTTGTTTACATTTAATCCAGCCTCGTTCTGTAGAGATGATGTTATGGGCCTACAGATTAACGGCGCCAGCACATGGTTCACAGGGGCATAGCAACCGGCTGTGATGATGCCGTTCACTTTGATTTGGCGAGTTGACAGATGTTGCAGGTGACCTAACACAGTCACATGGCTAAATCTATGTTTTCATGTTTTCATACGCGATAAACCCCCATGTTATTCAACATGCTAACTAATGAGATAATGTTGTAAATGCTAAACAGCTGTTTGGGAGGCGGCGAGGCAGCGAGGAGGCGAGGCGGCGTGGAAAGTGGTCGAGGCTGCACAGACGCCTAATGGTGGCCGAGTGTTGAGGGTCCACAGACGCAGCGACTCTGCGTCACCTCAATGAGCCAGAAGGACTTCCTCCACCTGCGTCTCTGTTCTCTCTCTCTCTCTCTCTCTCTCTCTCTGCTGTGATTGGTATTGATTGGATAAGGTTGATCAGTATCATGGATAACGACGTCGACCCTGTTCACTGCATGAACACGGAAAACAGGGCTCATACCATAATAATCTCTTCATTCACTTATTTTGGGAAGTGACTTCATTCTAGTTTATAACTCATTGACTCAGACCAATAAACAAATGATTTTGCTAACATGCTATTTGTAATTAATTGCATGTTGGCATGTTGACTCCAGCTAATTAGTGGTGAACACTCAGGCTGCAGCTGAGGTTGATGCTATTCGTTTACATTTAACCCAGCCTCGTTCTGTAGAGATGATGTTATGGGCCTACAGATTAACGGCGCCAGCTCATGGTTCACAGGGGCATAGCAACCGGCTGTGATGATGCCGTTCACTTTGATTTGGCGAGTTGACAGATGTTGCAGGTGACCTAACACAGTCACATGGCTAAATCTATGTTTTCATGCTTTCATACGCGATAAAACCCCATGTTATTCAACATGCTAACTAATGAGATAATGTTGTAAATGCTAAACAGCTGTTGTATTCATGTGATTTTTTTCCCTCATGCGTCAGTTCAGGTGGAAACAAAAATCAAACTGCGTCCAATACTTCAAAGCTCTGACCCACAGCGGCGGATTCTGGATGCAGCATTGACAAGTCGCTCATTAGCATAAGAAGCATTTGGGTAAAGCGCCTGTCACGTTATGATTAGGCAAACTGCCAAACGTTGTAATTTGCGCGGAGCTTCTTTTAAAGGAGCCGTCTGAAGCTTTGAAGAGGCAAAAGAAATGAAATAACGCACATCGCACTGGAGCAACACATCTCTGCGAGAGAGAATGTGTGAATTCTTTCTGATTTATCCACATTAGAGGCAACAATTAAATCTCTTGGCATTTCAATGACATTTATTTTGTCATCATTAAACACTGATTGATCACAGGACGGCTCATTTTGCTGCCTGGATCTTAATGTCACCAGCCGAGTCATCTATTAATTAATGCTAAACGAAGTCGCCATCCATTACTAACAGCTGCAGCCATTATAAGAGTATATATCAGTAACATATTCACATTAGAAAGTTAAGTTCCAATCAATTGAAATACTTCATCTTCCCAGTTTCTAAAGCAAAAGTCAACACACAAAGCAATCAGTTGTATCAATTGTAACTGGGAGCTGTTTAATCAGCGTAATTACAAAGAATATATGAGGCAGAGAAAACGATACTGCTACTTCGAATGATCATAAGTAACAACAGGGAGTCCTGCAAAGATACAGAGTCCTGCAAAGATACAGAGTCCAAACGCGTGGAAGTCAAAACAGTCCAATGCTGTTTGACCAGCTTCAGACAACAGTTGTCAGTTGTGTCAGCAACATATTGGACGACTGATGAGCCAACATTTGGGAGAGGGATTAATCACAGATCTGGATGTAACAGTAACAGATAAAGTGCTGTGGAGCTCAGCCAGTCGGGGGTTGCATAGCAACAAATACCCCACTGAAAGCAACTGCTGTTGGGGAAATACTCCACTCATCCGCGGATAAACACCGATGTATTTATCCCAAACCACGGTCATAACGTCATAATGGGACAAATGTTCGTCACACAAAAGACCCTGTTTAATCTTCTGTGCCAAAAAAAACCAAAAACAAAACAGAAGTAACATTGAATCTGCACATACAGGATTTGACCCCGAATGACCTTTACCTCTGACACGTGGGCTGTGATTGGTCACGCTGTATGGAGCCACCGCGGCGTCACACTGTCAACAGCTGTCAGTGAACGTTTCCTGCTGCTTTTTTTCCATTAACTTTTTCAATTCCTCGCCAGCGGGAAACTTTCGCCGTGAACCAATCAGGAGACTGAATGAGACCGTTTCATTTCTGGATAAATCACTTTTGGTTTTTTTGGTTTTCTTTGTTTGTTCTTAAAGTTAGTTTTTTTTTTTTAATGAGGCTTTGTGTGAGATTATATTTACTCGGGGACACAGAGTTGCCTGTTTGCTGTGTAATTGGATTAGTGATGTTTCAGGACATGTGACTCACCGCCGCGGCGCACGTCGTATAAAGCCGCGTGGGCCGCACGGCGAAACAAGCAGCGTGAATAATGCAGTGTGTGTTGTGTGTCGTTTCGACATGAGACTTTAAGGAAGAGCACAGAGAGCGACAGTCACAGCGAGCCATCACTGTATATAATCATATACAGCCATTGATTATTGATTAACTGCTGTTCACCTATTTCTTTGTGTCACAGCATTTGCATGTAACAGCTGAGTAAATAGCATCATTTCTCAACACAACAATAAACAGATATTAATTGCGTTGGACGCACGGGGGACTTTGGCAGGTGCTTTATCTCCCTCTCCGTGTGGCAGGTGACTTCCTGCAGCGCGGAGCCGGGAATGATGTAACGCATCGTTCTTTTTGTGTAATGTGTGAGTCACTCATGCTCACGGGATCGCACATCACCCAGAGAACTTCAACTCGCGTCCTTATTGCAAAGTTCACTGTCGGAGAGCACAGGATCACTGCGTTTCCCAGGAGATGGTGTGGAGGGTCATTAAAGTGGCAGTGGAATTACACCGCGCTGTCTGTGCTTCCTGTCACCAACACGTTTCTATTTAGTCCTTATTGTTGTGGTGATTGTTCGCCGCTCTCCCACCTGATCTGTCAATCAAACAGCGTGGGTGGTACCGGGACATTCTTTTTTGTTTGTTCGTTTTTTCTTGTTGCCGTCAGGATGAGTTTTCGTCAGTCATTTTTCCTGCTAACGAGATCATTTTTCATTTGCAACAGCAGAGACGGAAAACATGGAAAACCTATTGTGTTTCATTTCTTCACCCTCGATCTGTCGCCCAACTCCTGCAGTCCGGACAGGAAATGTTCTGTCGCACAGTTTAGCCTTGTGGGAAACTCTCGGTTGACTTCGGAGGAGTTTGGTTTCCGATGTTGGATGTTCCAGTGTCTTCAGCAGCTGGTCATCAGGCGACGCTCCGGCGTCCTGCCGTGGACGGGCGGTGTATTGTGTAGAGTGGGTTTAGTGGAGCTTGTTAGCGGGGAACAGCTGTCTGCTGCTCAGGTTGATGAGAGCACTGAGGCCGAACCCGAACAGCAATGTGTCATAAATGCAAATGCGCGCGGTAAAAGCTGCTGTGTCGGGTAGATTCATCAAAATGATCGACGAGCGTCTCGTCTCATGGAACACGCATTCACTTGATTCATTGTGAATCTACAAAAACAAACGGCCGGTGGAGCTCCGAGAACCAAAGTGCACCCTGATTAAAGATGTACGCAAGTTTTTTTTTTTTTTAATGTTAATGTTGCCTCTTTGCTGCATGATGCACGAAAACAAAGCAACGTCAACCAGTTTATTCGCAGTAACACATACTTCCTGTTGCCTGGTACCTACATCACCTCCATAACAACTAAGACACAGGACTTATTCATTCAGGAAGACACGGGGACGTGAGCAGAGAGAACCAGCCATCAGCACTCTGAGACAAATGGGCTTTTAGCCATCGATGCTGTACGTGCGGCGGCATAGTGAAGCGTTTCTCTGAAGTCGCAGCTGAATGATTAAGGCAAAGTGGAGCTGAGTGCTCGACCGTCTCCTCCTGTCGGACCCGGACGGCCAGTTGATCCCTGGTTGGTCTACAGTTTACATGAGCCCATTTCTGGACGAATGCAGCCTCTGTCCCTGACGGTGCAGATTTTAATCTTGCTCTCACCACCAGGCTCATTAACACCCACCCCCCCCAACTCTGACGAGCTGCTTCTTCCCGCTCTGACACCACGTAACGCTTCCTGTCTCTTTAGCACGTCGTCTTCGTCGCGGTGCTGCTTGTTCTCCTGCCGTTATTTTCGGGGGCCCTTATCTCCCCTCCGTTCCCCCGCCGCTGTTCTTCTCTCCCTAATCCTTGCTCTCTATTTTCGTCTTTTCTTGGACTGGATTGGAGAAGAAAAGACTTTGCGGGAGAGAGAAAGGGAATCACAGCCCCTGGTGTCATTAAAGCCGCTGAGACTGACAGGGAAAAAACAATAATGAGCCCTCGATCCTTCTCCTCCTCAGACACTGACCACACTCCCGTGCCAGTGTCCCTCTGAAGGTCAAAGGTCATTTCCTTTCATATGACAGAGACGATCACACACACTTTCACCACAACCCACACTGTGTACTCGCGTGAGTAGATGTAATCTAATTAGGTAAACATCTTGGACGATGGATTTTAGGTCCTTATTCTTGCAGCAAATCCAAGTAGCAATTACCAAGCTTCAGAAAAGATTGATTTACTTTGGAGCAGAGCCACAGAGCAGTGTGTGGAGAGACGCCAGGACGCAAGCTACAGTATGAAACATACAGTATCTCCTCAGCTAATTATTGTCCGGAAGGTGCACTGCAAATCATCAAGCAAATTTACTGCCCCCACATGGCCATCGATCGTCTGTGGCAACGCCTCGTATTGAGCATCATTTCATCAACCGGCATGTTTGTCAACCTATTTGCTGTGTTAAGCAGGAAACCGGATTGATCTCGCTGAGAGTGCGGCGCTCGTAAAATCAATCGCACAAATATGACTCGAACGTGGGAGCGTGAACGTGAACGCGCCCGGCCGTTAGAGGAAGGAAGGAGATCCGGAGGAGTTCCAGTAAGAGCAGCGTCAGCACTGCACAAGATGAAAGCTTAATGACCGACGCTGGTATTTAGGGTTATCTCATTAAATCTGCAAAGCATTAGCAACAACCTGACAACACACAATTATTCCCCCAGACCTTTTGTCCTTATTTCATTGGATCTTTTCTGTAAGACCGACCCCGCCGAATGAGTTCGTCGATGGGTTGCCAAACATGGAACGATTACTGCTGGATGTAATAACCTTATCTGCTGAATGCAAACTGGATTACAAAGGCCAGAGAATACCTCAGCGCGGCTTATCGTGCTAACGCTGCAGCGACTGATTTGAATAGCATGCTGCTGGAGGAGGCCCATCCAGACTCAAAGCAGATGGTGATAGCGGAGAGGTGGAAGTAATTAAAATGGCTAATCCTCAGCGAGATGGTGTATTGACGCCTTCCCACAGTCGCAGCCCCGACCGCAGCAACACACGAGACCAGAAACGAGACACTGCCCGCACAAACCATGTGCTGCCAGTGATTTTACCATGTTCCAGTTTGTCGTGATGAGTTTACTTTTGTCTTGGCGCACTGACAATGCTCGTGGGCGCGATTGCCAGGCATTACCGCATTATGATTTTCGATTCAGTCTTGGCTCCCATCCGAATGGTTTCCATGGTGACCCTGGTTTATCAGCCTGTAGGATCCAGTAGTTGCCCTGCATGCAAAAACAATAGATAAATAAATCAGCTCATAGCTAAATTCACTCTTGTTTTGAGTAAATGTACCTAAAAATCCGAACTCAATTACATTTTTCCTTTGGAAACTTGTGGTTTGCGCACATTGTTTTGTAGATTGTGTTTTCCCTCATTGCTCCCAGCTGCTCTCTTTCCATTCACAAAAGCACTGTTTTCCAGAAGGCTCCTTTTTTCAACCCTGTTTCTCTGGTTTGCACCTTTGACTTTTTCACTGAGCTTTAAACCAAGGTGCATGACTCATGAAAAGACGGATATGACGCATCATCTGCTCTTTACTGAGCAACAGGTGAACACACCTGTGTGGTCGCCCCCCCTGCTTCCTGAAACAAACGCCGGGATGTGGATGAGGACCTTAAAGATGTTGTCTGCAGTCATTTCATCGCTGAGTAACTATTTATATTCACGCCGTGCGACCTTCTGGAGAATGTGGCCGGGCTCGGTCGTTGGGAGCTTAGTGGCGTGTGGGATAAAACGCCGAGGATCATTTAACCAGCAACGAGGTACACGAGGCTTTGTCATAAATGAGATGTAACCTGTGAAGCGTGACCCGGGTCATTCACCATGTCACGCTGCAGCGTCAGTAATGGCAGCTAATGATGGAAATGCGCCATGTTGCCAGGTCTGCAGCTGCGGTCTGGACAAGGCTTTTCCCCGCCGGCTGGAGTCTGATGGTATCACACGTTGTATCAAATGAAAGGTCGCCGGCGACAAGGTTTTATTTCCCTGGAGAAGAGAAGTCATTTAAATATAATGTCAAACGATGTAGTTCTTCAAAATATATTGGGCCAGAGTGACTCAGCGTTAATGGCTGTTACGGCCCGATGGCCAGGGCTGTATGTTTTTAGGTGGGTGTGGCCTTTTTCTCTCTCTCCTCCCGTTTAAGGGCGAGCAAAAAAGTGGTCAATCCCATAATGCACTGCTCGTCAGATCCTGGTTGCTCTTCCTAGTTATCTTTTGTTTATACATCTGGGCTGTGTCCGAAATCGCCCCCTAACCCCTACTCCCTACTCCCTACTCCCTACATAGGGGAAATAAATGTAGTGGACTATATAGTGAGCTCAACAGAAAAATCTTTCGGACACTACTCTCGGCGCCGGTAATTACGTCATCGCTGTCGCACAATTAAAACGTACCACATTATTGTCGTCTCACAAAATACTTGTTTGTTTACCACTGCATTTTTATTAAATTAGAGGCTTTTGATTACTGTCCTGTACTTTTTATTGTCGTATTTTGTTATATTTTATAATATTTATGTATATTTCCCTCCCGTCCGTCCGCTATTTTCACTTCCGCGCAGCCCAGAGAATTTCTGGCAATGCATGATGGGATATCTTGGTCCGGTTAGTGACCATCGGATGTACACTACATTTCGCGGTGAATTGTGGGATACATTGAGTGCACTATATAGTGGACATGCTATGATCCCTAAGCTTTCGGACACCACTACAAAATGGCGTGCTCACTATATAGTGCACTATGTAGGGGTTAGGGGGCGATTTCAGACACAGCCCAAGTTTTCGTTTGATTTCACTCTTGGATTTTGTTTGCTTTTTTATTTTGTTGTTTACACGTTTATTGATTTGTTACTGGGGGGGGGGTCATAACAGCAGTGACCAGAGATGACCTGATGTGGGCGTTCACTGCGTCAGCGCCGTCTGCCGCTGTTAAACTCCCTGACATCTGCTGTTGTGGCAGGTGTAAGAGTTTACTTTCATAAGCTGCGTGAGCTACAAAGTCACAACCACTTAATCCCACAATGCACTTGGGCTCAGCGTGAACTTTTGTTGAATCAGCAGTCTGTGGCAAAACATGAGCATCATTTTCAGTAGTGGATTATTAGTCATGAAGAAAAAAAAAGTCAGGAAAGACATATCCTCACAGCAGAGGAAGAAATCAGCTGCTTCTCCAACTTTATTGATTCGTTTTAATCCTGACGATGAATTTGGCCAAACGTTTAAATCCTGCTCATTTTACGATCCACTTTATTCTTTGTATTGCAGATGTGTTGTCAGCATGTGACACGCCCATAAACAACCACCAAAATAACTTGAAAGTAGTTTATTCTCATGAACTCCGGCAACACTCTGGAACTTTATCCAGCGCACAGGGAAGAACATCAAGCATAAACATACAGTTTGTGCGAGTTTCCGGGCGCTGTTGCTTTAATATTATTATGTGCTGCTTCGCCTGCATCCTGTCAATGCATTTACATATTTACTAGATGAGCCGGACGGCAAATGAATGTAAATGATCAATATTTATCAGAAGATGAATTACATCTCATTATTGGATGCACACAGGTTCGTGTGTGTGTGCGTGTGTGTGTGTGATGTAGGCCTCTCAGTGTGATGGCATTCATCAAAGCCTTCATATCGACCACGGGGCTATAATGTAATTTCAAGAGTAAAAAATGATGCACAGTGGAATGCACCCACAGCGCGTCGCACTGGAAACCTATTTTTCACCCGCTGCTCGTCATCAATACTTTCCAGCTGCTTAAACATCAGCACGGTGTTTTTACCTGTAACCTCAGAGAGCGATGTTCAGGTCGCCATCCGTGTTCCAGTGAAAGGAAAAACGCACAAAGGAGGAGACACAATTACACCGAAGGCAATTAGTCCCACTCTGTCTGTGTTGTGGAACCGAGGGGTGTAATTACGTAGATGAAGTTTGTGACAGTTCCTGAATGTCTCTGATACGAGATGACGCCATTACCCGCCGCCGTGTCTTCTAATTAGCCCGTCGCTCACTTTTTGCTGCAGTGTTGTGGGTAATGTTGCAGCGCGGCGAGCGAGCGCTGCTGCAGTGTCACTTAATGTAGCGTGAAAACATTTGTGTCCAAACGCCACAATGCATCAGGAGTGTCGTTCTGTCGATCCTCGGAAAAAACGCACTCCTCCGCCCAGCAGGCTTTTGTTGAAACTGTTTCTGCGTATCAGTCAGACATATTCCGTATTACCCATGATGCACTTCAACAGTTTGACCAACACGCTGTATGGACACGGGGCTAAAACAGAATTTGTTTTGCAGTGTTGAATAGATGGAATTCAGGTGGAATCGTTTAACCACCATCTCTTCAGTCTGATGGCTGAACTGCCACTTCAGACCTGCAGGGGTCACCATGATATTCTGCTCCTTCACAGTTAGCAGAGGAAGAATCATACGAACTTATCTTAACTTTCCATTCAGCGAAACCTGCAAAGCAAACTTTTGATAGATATGACGTCATCTTCATGACCTGGGTGATCATGTGACCTTTACTCCAACAATGTGGACATTTGTGCTTTTGCGTAGTCTGAGTCTGAATGTTGCCATGTTTGTTGGATAATGATACACGTTCTGAACGTCATGCAGACTCTTACAACATGACTCATCTCTATTATTATATCTATCCACCATTTTATCTTCATGGCGCCACGCGTTGGTCACATGACTGCGTGCTGCTTGTATAAAGCAGCGCGATATATCTGCTACTAAATGAAATAGCGAATGCGTCAAACGCAATCAGAGAGAAGCGGACCACAGCGGATGACATCATCCTCTCTGTGTATCTGTTCCATCTGATGACTCGGTGTGGCGGCCCCCACCGCCACTGACAGTTCAGCCCACAGATCTGAAAGCCAGGGGTCCGCGGCCTTTTGCAGAGAGCAGCTCGAAGCGGCTCCATCTGTCATCCGCTCAGTGGCCAAATGAGCCTGTTCTTTACTGGGAGCCAACAAGATGGATGGTGCCACTTCATCCCGGCTGTATGAGGGCACAGTGGAGGCGCTGCACCGCACGCCTGTTTGACAGCCAGACCCCCCCCACCACCACCACCGTGCCTCCCTACGGCCGCCATCAGTTAGACTACAGCTAGCGCATTAGCAGTCCCACCACTGAGGCTGCGCATTTCATTAACTGGATAATTGTTTACGCCCACCGGCGTTAAGGCCAGTCTGATCCTTGGATCATTTTTATCCTCGGGAAGTTTCCGTGTGGAAGATTATAATTTATGTTTCCTCCTTCACGCCAAACCCCCACCCCCCCCCGCCTGGGTTACTTCTGCTCCAGTTGTCGATTTCCCACGAGTTGCAGGACTTCAGATACCTGCACAGGTGGCGCCTCGGTATGTGAACAGCTGTTGCTCCCATGAAATTTTGAACGCAGATTAATCAGGACTGCGGATACTGCTCGTGTCCGAGGTGTCGTAGCAGGCCGAGGCCCCTGTGCATTATGGGAAGACGGAGAAGTGGAAGTCAGCAGGAAGAAACGTTTCTGTGCGATGAAGTTTTCCATCTGCTGTTCACCACAGCAGGTGAGCGGAGATGTTTTGATGCACTGATTATAAGTGAAACCTTTTATGTTCCAGGGAAAATTAGCTTAATGGACTGTCATCAAACAAGTCCGTTTATCACGTACAAACTGTGCATTGCGCAGTATAATCATAGCCATTATGTCTGGCTTTGACACGAGCCTCCAGTTTGATGCTCGATCAGCCTCTTTCTCTGTTGCTATGGTTTCGGTCGTTTGCATGATGGTCTGCGCGCTGAGCTCCATAAAATCATTACTGAGCCTCGAGAGCAGCTTGACGTGGTTCCCTGAACTCACTGTGCCTGAGTCCACAAGCAGCTCCGCTCCAAAACCTGACGATGTCAGCAAAACCACAACACGGAACAGCATTAGGTTCATATTTTACCTTCAACGGCTTTTTGATGCTAGAATAGTAGCATCGATATATTTATATTATATTATATTATATTATATTATATTATATTATATTATATTATATTATATTATATTATTATATATATGTCATTATATTATAATAACACACACACACACACATATATATGTTATTATAATATATAACATTATAATTACTACAATAACATTAGATTTGTAAAAACACAGACTCAAATAGCAGAAAAAAAATTTCTCATATTTTAGAACCCAGGTTGTCTTCACACATTGTGATCACAACAACAACAACAACAACAACAACAAACACTGATGTATTCAATCACTTTGACTCAGTTCAGTTCAGTTCAGTGTCTCGTTTCCTCACCTCAACAGCCTCAGACTTTATTTTCTTCTTTCTTTATTCTCTTCTTTTCTCCTTTCACTCTGTTTCTCTGCTCTGTGTTTGCCGTCTGCAGCGAAGTCTGTGAGAGGAAGAGAGGAGGACGGTTGTCGCTTGTTGCTGATCCTGAGATGAACTTTGACAAAACGAGACACTGCGGCTTCACCCCGTTTACCCGAGTTGTGCTGTGTGGACCCAACGGTTGCTTATGAATTTGTTTATGAATTTTCAGTTGTCTAATTATTTCTGTGGTTGCTTGTGTAATCAAACAGT
>JAFBJQ010000150.1:140542-170946 GCA_016785345.1 Trinectes maculatus
GAGGAATCTGATCTGATCCCCGCAGTGTGTTTTTGCCCCCCCCCACACACGCACGCACACACACACACACACACACATGCACGCTGCTCTGCTCCTCAGCTATCTCAAATACAATTTGCTGTGATAAAATACTGGTGCAGGAGAAAAGTAAGAATTGCTGGTGCTGATTACTTCACACACACACACACACACACACACACACACACACACACACACACACACACACACACTGATAGCAGATAGTGATCAGCCAGACCCTGACTGTGCAGCTGATGTCCGTCTGATCTTCTGCGGCCTCTCACTCCTCTGGCCTGGCGGCGGCGGCGGCGGTGGCGGTGGCGGTGGTGGAGGATGTGAATGGTTGTCCTGAAGGCTGAGGAAGACCTCTCCTTTCAAACTCCCATCTGATAGGTCAGGCTCAAAGGAGCCAGGCGCAGCAGTGCTGAAGTTGGTTTGTCGGAGACACATGATGTCAGAGCGTGAGCAGGTGAGAGGCGGAGAAATGAGACGAGCTGCTGGTCTGACCCTCTCTCAGATGACCTCACCTCCACGCCTCCAGGAATCTGATCATTTCTTCAGCTCGTCGTTAGACGCCGATTAACAGAAATGAAAAAGTGGTGACATCCTCATTCAGAGTCTCGTATTTGTGTTGAACGTTAACATCTGATGCGGTTTGTTACAGACAGTTGCCTCCAGCGCCTCACGGGGGAAGAGTGTGGTGTTTGCACACAGGTGGATGAACTGTTCTGTTCATATTAATTTCAATCCGTTTTATTATTATTATTCGTCTTCTTTCCGTTCAGTGTTTTAATTAATAAGGTTTGATGGTTGAAGCGGTTTGTGTGTTGACGGTGGGGACAATGCTGCCATCTGGTTCTCAGGACCAAATAGTTGGTGCTCCAGGGTCTGTTTCCACTGACCTCATTAGAGTGAACTGACACTTTAATGTCATTTTGCATTAACGATGATAGTAGCAGATTGCTATATGCCGTGTCGAAATTGTGTGACCGTCACTTTTCTAACACACTGTTATAGTCTGGTTTCAAGTGTAAACACACACTGTCATGACTGAGTACCGCCACAGACAGGCAGCCAGCGTTCCCGCCTCTGAGAGGGAATATCAGGCCGAGGCATCTCAGCCGTGATGCTCCCATTAGATTATTCCCGGGACCAAACAGCAGAGCCGGGAGATGGGTGGCAGAGCGGGAGCAAAGCCTCCCTGAGCGCCAGCGATATTAGACTCCACCAGTCAGAGGCCTCAGCTGAGAGGCAGACGCCGCTCGGCCTCACGCGCACATGTGTGCGTACACTGAGCCGCCATCCCAGACTCAATAACGGAAACACAGATACCGTATCCAGCTCAGCTGTCAGACCGCAGAGATGAAGTGTCTCTCTCTGTGTGTGTGTGTGTGTGTCTGTGTGAGTGTGAGGTTTGCTCCTGACTGTGTTGTGTTTGCTTTGTTATGGAGACGGAGCAGAGTGGATTTGTTCTCTGTATCCAGCTGGGAGTGCTCCTTGATTGACACTGGAGATCCTCCCACTCCGGGCGGCTAATGAGAAAAGCCCCCAGGACACGCAGATTCAGCAGACATTACTCCCTGACCTTTGCGCGGTTTGCCGGGGACGCCACAGCAAGGCGCTCATGCGGCCGCAGCCGTCGCTCCACGCGCCAGGCTCCCCGGGGCGGCGCTCGGGGACGGGGAGTAACACGAGGGGGCCTCGTTATGTGCGCACCATCAAAACGAATCAGCCTCCGTCCGCCACCCCTTCTTCTCGGGCCCCTGCTGCGGGCTGCAGGGTGAGAGTGTGGAGGTAATGAGACCATGGTGCTGTGCGGGCCCCTCTGCCACCTCCACCACGAGACACTAACAACTACTGGTGCCCCGGGGACGTCGGCGAGAGAGACGGCGAGAGGAGGAGAGTGAAATGGGGAGGAAAAAAAAACTAGTGTGAGAGAGAGAAACCAGGCAGTCTACCTAACCAGCTGAAGTGGAAGTTATCCTTATGAAGTGTGTGTGTGTGTGTGTCTGTGTGTGTGTGTGTCTGTGTGTGTGTGTGACTCATGCGCTGCCAGGGCTTTTCAGAGGTCTCGAAGGAGCTGTGCCAAGTTGTGTGGAAGTTTCTCTCGTTGCCAAAAGGCGCTGAGCTGAGCTGAGCAGTCGCACAAAAACCCCTGTCTGAGTCAACACAACACAGCACAACACAATCAGTATGTTTGTTTTGAACTGTGACACGTGTGACAAAGAATTATTACACATGTAATCTTCCCGCGTGTCGGAGCCACGATGTCGGTCCCCCGTTTCAAGGTTTTTATGAAATGTCTGCAAAGCTCAAAACAACAACAACAACAAAGGACAGAGGTTTCATTTATGGCAGAGACACAATCTACACACACACACACACACACACACACACACACACACACACAAAAATCATCAGGCCCTAAGCCATGTCCCTCCCTAACAGATAATGCGTGAGTGTGTCAGGAGCAGGCCTGATGACGTCAAGGCTCTTTCCTCTGAAGAAGAAAGACCAGCCAGAAGACAGACAGACAGACAGACAGACAGACAGACAGACAGACAGGCAGGCAGGCAGGCAGGCAGGCAGGCAGTGTGACGCAAACATATCTTCCATCATCGCTCGTTAGTTTCATATGAGAGTAGTCAGAGTTAACGAGGGGTGGACGATTCTTCTTTGTAAAAACAAATGTACGTGTAGTAGTTTGAGTTGTAATATCAAGTTTTTGTTAAAACATAACGTAACGTATATAGCACAGTATTTAATGTGTAATGTCAGACAAAGAGAAGCGATACACATTCGACTTGTAAGCAGATTGATGCTGCACACCCAGTGTCGTCACTATCTTTAGCCTTCTTATTCGTCCTGGATCTGCTTCATTACCAACTCCCATCCCACATGCAGCCAACGCAGCGCTGGCGTTCGCCTAATTAAAAGCTTGGTTTAACCACTTCGCAGTAAAAAAATCATTTTTTTTTCCCCACATGCAGATAGTCGCTGGAGTTTGAGCTCAGGTTTTGGAAATGTCCTCCTCCAGGACTTCAGCCTCCACAAAACACGGAGAAGTTTTCTTTTGTTTGTGACGCTCAAAGCTTAAAGGAATTCATCTGCAGTGCGTCTTTTCCAGGTTCTCAGGGTTCTGTGTAGATAACGTATGGACGTCCTGGGCGTTATAAAAACACAAACAAAAAAAAACAAACAAACAAAAAAAAGGTGTTCCCATGAAGACTGTTGTATCAGGTGATTATTTCACTGTTTGAAGGTTGGCCCACGTGTTCACTGGTGCGTTCTGTACAACTGCTGCTTGTGTTTGTGTTGTAATTAGTGGGCAGATATGGCACTGAAAGGCGTCTTTTTTTAAAAAAAGAAAAAAAAAATTTCCTCCCACACATGGTAAGTCATGTGTTTCCTGAGGCTGCAGCGTGATAGTGCATCTATTACTGTGCAGTCAAATGACTGTCTGTCCATTGCACCATCACGATGACACATCCTATAAATAGTCCATACCATTATGAAAATCACCTTTTATTAGTCTGAGTCTAGATTGTAGCTGTTCTGCGTTTTTATTCTCAGGTGAGACAGTTGGCAGTATATGAACCTGTTTAGTGCCGTCTGTGGTCTATGCTTTTAATCAGGCCAGTAGATTATTGCCCTCTTCAGAGCAATATTACAGCACATTGCATATTATAGACTACTTATATATTCATTTATAGAGCACGGAAATGCCTTTGTGTGTGTGTGTGTGTGTGTGTGTGTGTCTATATATATATATATATATATATATAGACACACACACACACACACAGTACAGAAAAGCTACGATCCATTTTTATTTCATATATATATATATATGTGTGTGTGTGTGTGTGTGTGTGTGTATGTATATATGTATGTGTATATATGTATATGTGTGTGTGTGTGTGTGTGTAATTTGGTGTGAAATGTGCAAGGAGGAGTCTCAGCTGAACGCCTCGCTCCACTTGTTTGTTGTTCCAGATGCTGATCAGAGTTCAGTGCACAGAAAGAGAACGCGTCCTCCTGTCTGCAGCTCGGCCACACAGGTACGTTAGCTCTCTCCTATATATGATCAAGTAAAGTGAAAGGACCACACTTTGTCTTTGGGAATGATCATGGTCGACACGTCACGCCATGCCGCTGCACCAAAATCAAAACATCCAACTTCCCGCGTTCTATTTGGAACTTTAATTTTGCCCGTTCGCCGTATATCCGCTTAAGACAGTGACAGATTTCAAAGGGCCGCAGGGGTCATAGGTCGCTGCCGTTTCAAATTCGATATGTCGACGCGTCGGTTTGATCGTGAACGAGTCAGGATGCACTAAATGGACAAAAAGTAATAAAACTGTCCAGTCTCAGCCCGGTGGAAATAATATTGGAATAATATCACATTGAATTAAAACACTATACACACACACACACACACACACACACACCCAAACAGTATATGTCTGTGATAATGATCTGTGTTATTGTTTGCTGCGTACGGTATAACGTAGCGCTGCGTTGCGTGTCTGGTCACGCATTTTGAACCCGGTCGTTTTGGGCCGTTCTCTAATTTCCGCCCAAATGAAGGCGGCGAACAGGAGGACGTGTCGCCGGCAGCATGTGGCACAGCAGCTCAAGCTGTTAGCGACAGAACAGGCGCAGCTGAGGAGCAGTCTCCCCGGGTCTCGGGGGGCCCGTGCGGCAGTCTGTCCGTCTCTTCCTCTTCCACTCGTCCCCGGCGTCTCTTTGGGGACGTCTCCTGTTAGTGTGGTGTTTGCTGTAAGAGACGCGTCTGCCTCTCCATCTGTGCCCGGCGTCAGAGTGAGCTAAACTGCGCTCAATGTCACGCAGGAAGTTGCTGAATTATTAAGAGTTTCAGATCTGCTGCGCGCTGCACATATTTGATCCATCTGTTGGCGGCGCGTTCGTATATGGCAGCGTGTACCTGCAATCTGTCGCGGATCACATTTTGATGGTTCATGGATTTGTTGTCACCGCGAAGAAGTTTGGCTCTCGCGGCGTGCGACTCCTCGTTACCCACGTGTACACGGCGGCGTGACGCTTAGCTTTGCACCAAGGCCTTTTTAATTCTAAACATTTTAAAGGAAGTGACCTGAATGACCATTCGACCACCTTGGCTGGCTTGGCTTATTATTAATAATTTGTTTCCTGGGACAAGGAGAAAGAGACAATAAAAGACAGAGAGCGAGAGACTGAAGTGTAAAAATAGCTGCCGCCAACACCTTCCTAATCACCTGGCCCATTTCCTCAAGGTGATACGGGATAAAGGTTAGTGTTGTATGTCCTCACCGTGAGCAACACAATATCACGTCACCGCCGACAGTCGCTTTAATCACTGCAGCCTTTTCCTCAACAGGTTTTCACGCCGCCAACGACTCGCCCTCGCTTGTCTTTATCTCGTCCTGCGACCCGTGTCCAAGCGGCACGTCGTCCCTCCTGCCTTTTGAGATTGAACAGTGCAGCGGCGTGGGAGACAGCAGATCAGATTCCCTCTCTGTTACTGCTGATACACGTTATGCTGTAACCGGGGTGGGGGGGTGACACAAAAACGTTATCATTAAAAAATATTTACTAGCATGCCATATGTAGCGTGATAGTGCCCCGTCATAAAAACAAATGGGTTTTCAAAATTAAATCATTAAAATGATAAAGTCAATAGAGCGGCTATTTGCGACAATAAAACAAGCACGTACATATTGATCTGGTAAAACCACTGGCTATAAATTAAGCTGATTAGAGGATATTCCCCTCCGTCTGATGCCATGTGAACTTTGACCTGCGTGGAAACATTTTAATTTCCATTTCTGCAGTGTCGGCTCGTTAGACGATTAAATGTTGAGGTTACAGAACGTCTTGATTTAGTTTGGGGTTTTTTTCGCAATTAAATGCAGAAGAGCATAATGGACGGTGTCATGTCAACACTTTGTTTGGTTTGACAGTTTTCCTGCTCTGCTCTGTCATACGTATCAGGAAGGAGGCAGAAAAACATGGACGCCGAAGGACAGGAGATGTTGTTATTGTATGAAATTGATTAGCTGCCTGTGTGGCCGCTACGTAAATCTGATCAAACTGATTTTATTTATCTCTGTGAGAGGATTGTGGTCATAGCCCCACGTATACTGATACTGTGTTGTGTCGTGTGGCGCGTTGTGGTACTGTGTTGGGTATTGCGTTGTGGTCGGTGCCTCCTTGTGTTGCTGACTTTGTACTTGACACGCCGGGTGTGATGACTGGCCTGGAGGCTCGCAGAACCTTTACTGAGACACAACCAGGCAGCGTTTGTCTGCATGAAACCACAGTCGACCGTCTCCACGCACATGTGATTGTTCCTCCGGCTGCGGTTCTGCTCTTTTGATACTTATCTCTGTTTAAAACGCCAGTTTGGCCAGTTCTGTTTCCATCCACTGTGTAAACCATGTTACTTACTTTAATTATTTGTAGCTGTTGGAGTTTAAAAACAAAACACAACAAAAACTTTTCTTTGCACAACTTGTGTTGTTGAGCATCGAACTGGCTCGTTTGGAGAAACCCGCACAGTGTGTGCTCTCGTTTCATGTTGCAGAGGAATTCACATGCATGTGTTTCAGTGCTTTGGGGAAATGATAGTGGCTGTGAATAACAAATAGATGCGAGTCAGTGCCGTGGAGACGCCGCGCCTTTTGTTGCCGTTATTAAAGCGGTGGCGGCTGGAGGAACGGATCTAAAGTGCGCCGCTGATCTCTCCACCAACACGTATCAAAGCCCGGACAGCGAGCGAGTGGTCGGACGCGGGGGGACGGGGAGGGATCCCAGGAGCAAACTGGGGGGGGGTGAAGATGAAGGGATGTGGAGGAGATGAAAGAGGGAGAAGAAGAGAGAGTGAATACGGAGGGAGGGGGAGAGCGAGAGAGAGAGAGCGAGCCTGTGTGCCTTTGTGTGTCTGTATGCGGGTGTCTGCTGGAGGAAGGACTTCAAAGAGCCAACAGAGCAAAGGCTGCTTCGCTTTTTCAGTTTTTTTTTCTCACCAAAGCTCCTCTCATGTCGGACCACCCCCCACCCACACCCCCCCCACCCACACACACACCCCCACACCCTCCAAACCCCTCACACCCCGCCTCCCGTCCCGTTCTGATTATTCATCTGCGTCTCCTCAAAGGCGGCCGGGCCTGTTGGGTTCTGCAGGGCAGTGCCGACATGAATATCTCTGCTGCATCAGAGACGTTTGCTGTCGATGCCTCACAGGAGCCACCAAGTTTCTCCACTGCATTATGGGATGCATTATGGGATGCATTATGGGATGCATTATGGGATGCATTATGCACCCACACACACACACCCCCACACCCTCCAAACCCCTCACACCCCGCCTCCCGTCCCGTTCTGATTATTCATCTGCGTCTCCTCAAAGGCGGCCGGGCCTGTTGGGTTCTGCAGGGCAGTGCCGACATGAATATCTCTGCTGCATCAGAGACGTTTGCTGTCGATGCCTCACAGGAGCCACCAAGTTTCTCCAATGCATTATGGGATGCATTATGGGATGCATTATGGGATGCATTATGGGATGCATTATGGGCTGCGACGCTGCACAAAAAGTGCATCTTCACTATTGAGCCTTTAAGTCACCACTGTGACAGTGACTCACCAATGTTACCAATGTGGCGAGTTAGCTAAACTAGTGAAGGAAACCATTGGATTGACTTGTTTACTGGTAGCTTTTTTTTTTTTTAAGGTGTTTTACATTTCTGCAGGTGACATCACAGCCGGAACAACAGCTTTAAAGGTTCTTAGGGGCGTCGTGCTGCGGCTGTTGACGTGCCGTTTTTTTTGTTTTGGTTTGTTTCGTTTTTTTTGCTAACGGGTGTGTCAGTCTTCAGCTGTGTGACTGATTTACTCTCCCCCGTCATGGCGAACGTCTTTCAGATGCCACGACGCTGATCGTGTTGTTCTTTGAAGAAGAAGGAACTTCCCCGGAGGTACAGATGGCTACGCGCCTCCTCAGATTGTGTTTGTGAAGATGAGAGGTGGCAAGGTGGAGTGTGTTGTCGTCGTCGTGGTTTGCACAGTGGGGCGAAGGGGAGGGGGGTCTTTTTTGGGGAATTTGAGGAAATCAAAGCTTTGTTTGTGCTCAGAGGCATTGGTGAGTGGGTACAACCAGGCTGTCAGGGCTGTGATGGAGCTCATGGTTGTCTAATTTTGACTAGTTCTCCTGACTGATATAGTCAATAAGTATTTGTCTCCTCCATGTTTTTTTTTGTCTCCTTTAGCGTCAACAAACCAAAACACACAAAAAAATGTGAAAAACTTACAAGTCTCATTAAATCCTGTGGAAAGACGTCGTTAGATTTCTTTGTTTAAAAATAATTGAATTGACGGATCATTGACTTTGCGTTGTTTTACAGTTGCATTAAAAGTTGGGATGAATATCAGCAGATCCGTTTTCCGTCTTTCAACAAATTCTCAGGTTTCCCCAGATGCAGAGTTGCCGTAGAGCGGAGGAGGTGATATATCACGCGGGCTCGCGGGTGTCTCGATACTGCCCTTGTTCAAAGACTTTGACAGATAGATCTTCTCCCATATGCTTTTAGAGCACCCGAAGGACCCGGCTGACTTGTGAGGGCAGTATATTGGCCCTATGAATTTACTTTAAGACACTGGTTGTCAAAGTGAAACGCTCACAGCTCGTTACATGGCACAGGCTCCGATTGTTATTATATTGCAAATCCATGAAGATGGGGCTCATCACCGCGGCGGATCAACAAAGGGGACGGGCCATATAGCACGAGTGCTCAGTTGTTAACATTTAGAGGGGGTGAAATAGTTACGAGCGTATAAAATTTGATTGCCCCCTTTAGAGAACTTAGCAGCAAGTGTAAAGTTTGCACTCTGTGGGATCAATGGCTCCCTTTTTCTATTGTACACTATATCTCAATATCCGTCTGTTGCCTCTCTCTGGTGGGTTGTAGATCTGGGTTCACGTTGAAGTAATAGCTCCCTCTCTCAGAAATACTGCCTTTTGATGCTGCCTCTTTTAGACCCATGGTATATTTATTAGGGCGAGGATTCTGTAAAATATATATTCTGGGAGAAGGAAAAACTTCCTTTCAGTTTTTTAATTGGCTTATCTCCAGAAACCTTAATATCAGTGTGTGAAAGAACCACTGTGTCGATGTTTGTTTATGGCGCGAATATGTGCTACATCAAATCAAACAACCCTGTACTTCTGTCTCAGTGAGGACACCAGCGGCATCGTTCACAAACAAACATCATACAGGCTTTTGAATATTTGAGGACTTTAAATGTCCCCACTCTGTTTGGTCTACGCTCAAAAAAGGTCCTCACAAAGATATAAGCACAAGAAAACACACACACACACATGGGGTCTCTAATGTTCCTATTTTGGGAGGTTAAGACTTTAATAAGGAGTGAACGCACAGGCGGTGTGTATTTGTGTGTGTGTGTGTGTGTGTGTGAGACGGGGGAGAGGTGTTAGTGGTTTTGATGTGCGAGCACTAATCACCACTTGGCCGTTAACCACACGCCGGCACCACCGGGCTCATTCCGGGGGTTAACTAAAGTGAGCCGTGACACATGGCTGGGCTTTATGGGGTCCAGGCAGAGGGAGAGGAGGCCCCACAGATGACGCTAAAGAGCCCATAATAATGACGGCAATTACCACAATCCGCTTAAACAAATGTGAGCGCGCCGAAACCTCATCATACTCTGATCAGATTGGCCCTAATGAGATAAAGATGCCAATTAATCCTGCGTTAATTGTTGCGGCTCGTTCTCGGGGAAAGAAAAAACAAAACACCGAAACACGCGCGTGCAAATGCATGACGGGGCCCGCTGTGCCGTCCAGGATCCAAACTGCGAAATGTCGAGAGCATATTTACATAATGATTATGATGATGATGATGGTCATGTGGATAATGATGATGCTGATGCTGATGAGCGTTAATATCTGGACTGTATTTACTGTAGATTTTGACTGATGACCTTCGCTACGTTCTGCTCCATTCGCGCGACCGAGCGACGATCCGTCGCGAGACGGAGACACATTCAAAGTCAGACTGACGTCGACGTTAACGTAATGTTTCCATCTCCTGATGATTCAGCTCGCCGAGGCCAGGTAACCTCAACACCGCGTCCGCACCCCCAAAGTGCTGAGACGCCGCCGCACAGCCGGTGACCTCGTTATGGCCATTAGTGCAGTCAGGGGATTTATAACGTACATGCCTGTGATGACAAATTCTATAAATCACTGCATTAACTCCTGCTCACAAGTCCTTTGCTGTGACATTCTCCTCAGCATCGATGCCACCACAATCCATTTCCTCTCATGTTCTCTAATTGCCGTCCTCATGGTTTCGCTCTTTTTCTTGCCCGTGTTGACGTCCCGTAATAGTCGCTCCATCCAAAGTGGCTGTGTTGTCACTCGCACCATTATGCCGGCCATTTCCATCTCATCCGCAGAGGTCCTGGCTCCTCACCACGGTGACAGCACCCCCCTCCCTCCTAAATCATCCTCATCTGTAATTGCTCCCTACTTACCCAAATGGCTCTGGCCTCCCCTATTTGCCTAAGAGCATTTACTCAGGCTTCTCAGGGATTCACGTTCCCAGTTCGAACCTTTTCCACTGGTCCTTTACGCTGAACTCAGTGTCACTTGCTTCATTACTGTTATTCATCGACGCGTCAAACTGCACGCGTTGTTTTCCATATTGAGGGAAAACCTTTCATCTTTTATCGCGAGGGACGGCACGGCGCTCTGCGGGTTAAGACGCCGCCGAAGGACTTTGCCTGTGAGGTCTGTCAAACCCGGTTGAAATAATAGAAGTTAGAGGAAGTTAACGCTGTGCTCGGCAGAGTAACTGTCTCAGGCGGCAGCAGCTCGGATGTGACACGCTTCAGTTAATGGACCAAAGGTTTAGCCAATAGAGGAAAAACGACTTTACCGAACCTGTGAATTATTATGTTCTCACGCTGTCAAACAATGTTTTGTTTGTTTAGTTTTGTTACATATCACCGTTACAGTAACGGCACTGATATGGTTTGGTTTGGTTAGTTAAACTAGGTGACTTGTGTTTTTTAGGGTTCATGGTTTGACTTGTCTTATTAATATCTGCTTGGTTCCAATTATGGAAAGATCCTGATCAGTGGCCACTCAAACATCTTCTTCTTCGTCATGCAGACTTTTAATTTTCACCAGTCTGAGATGTTTAGATGTCGTCCTTGTAAACCAGTTCATTGTGATCGTGATGATGCCTTTAATGTCACGTTACCTCTGTTAATGACTGAACCATGTGATTCACACAGTCAGAGTTCCTGATGGAGATTTATTGAACAGCTGCTGCTGGGAAAAAAAGGCAAAATCAAACTTGATGCAGTGAAAATCCGACTGATCACAACCAACCTGTCGCGTCGACGTGTTTGTTGTTCATTCGTGAGATAAAAGGTGACGAGAGGGAGACAAAGATGGCCCCAACACACACAGACACACACACACACAGACACACAACAGCTGGCAGATTGTGGCTTTACCCCCATTACAATGATAATGGCTTCGTCTATTGTGATGTCCCACTTTTTAATTTTGATGTCGGGAGGTGGGTGAAGTCATTATGTCGCCTCCCTCACTTGGTTTTATGGACAGTCCAATGCCCCTGAGACGTGTGTGCGCACACAGACCTGCACACAAATGACCTGCCACGTACACACACACACACACACACACGCAGACAATAGATAAACACACAAACACACACACCGTGTGATTTGCCCTGCCATTAGGCCCGCGGGTTCCAGAGGGCTGCTGAGTGAATGGGGTGTCCTGGACTCACTCAGCGTCAGAACCACATCACTTAACCCTGACGCTCTCGCTGGCCGCCCCTCAGCGCGAGAAGCCAAAAGCCGTCTGCAGTGAGGCCCTGTGTGTCTGTCCTCCATCGATTTTCTGACAATGGAAAAAGTCCAGTGTCAAATCATTGGAAGAAAGTTTCAATTAGGGTTTTTTTTTTATTTCAATTAGGCTGATGGCAAATCGCACACTATCATAATTAGAAACCAGCTCTGTTTTTAATCTGTCACAAACAGCAAAACCTGGAAATAAGAACAATAGGAATCCGCGGCTTTTCTGATGAAAGACCAGGTCACGTGACGTGAATCCGCCGCAGACGGGAAGCAGAGACACAGTCGCAGGTGATTATTTGTTTATTCTCACGCGTTACGTTTCGGGACATAATGAGGAGTGTGGGATCGGCAGTGATTGGATTAGCCGAGGTTCCTCTTCTGTTGACTTGTGCGCTCTTCTGATGGCGATGGAACTGGATATAAAGTGATTACTGTCTTATTTCATCATTTCAGAGGGAAAAAAAGTTGCTCTAATAAATTCTGCGCGTGTGCAGCCAGATGTTTGGATGTTTCTATAATTGAGTTATTTCAGTCAGACAAACAGAGACGCGTTTGGTCTAATTAGACTCTGTTGTCATGGAAAATCAACAATTCTTCAAGCCGGAGCTGGATGTTTTTTTTTGTTTGTTTTTTGTTGTGACGCCGCTGAGTGATGTATCATTTTTAGAATTAATTTCTGATGCGATTTTAAAACTTGTCTGATCGTTGGATGTTCCTGTTCATCAAGAGCTGTCAGATAGTTCCGTCATTTCGACTCCCTCAGAACACACCGTTTAAAAAAGCACATTGTTTGTCTCGGTTTGATCTTCCCACAGCAATCAGGCCCTCGCGGATATTTATATCCTCAGTCTTGTAGGGAATTAATATTCCAGCAAATGAATTCTCTCTCTCTCTCTCTCTCTGTTCTGTCAACGTATGTGTGGACGGAGATGGTTTGTGTAGTTGTGATGTTGAGGAGTATGTATCTGCGTACACACTGCGCTCTGAGGGGAACGCATCTTGACTTGGACCAGAATATCGGGCTGATTTTCCTCCTGGCAGCTCGTAGCCTGAGTGACTTCATTACCAAGCGTCAGGCCCACTGAGCATGCGGGCTAATTACTCAGTCGCTCCAGCATTGGCAGGTCGCTGCGCACTTATTGATCAAAGTGCTTAAGGCTGGACTCTCCACCAAAAATTAATCAGGCATTATTTTTGCTGGGAAAAAGCATTAAATCTCAGAATGATCCACGTTTGATGTGTGCGTGTGTGTGTGTGTGTGTGTGTGTGTGTGTGTGTATGTATGTATATATCATAATTTTTTATTCCTACTGCATTATTGCCTGAATATGCAGTGAAATATGAGTCCCGGGTCAAATATCCGGTTCTGGAGTATTTAGACACACATCACACATGGACATGTGTGCGTGTATGTGCTTGTGTGCATGAACAACATAAAACAACAACAACATAAAAAGTCTTAGTAACTCCTTTAAAGGTCTTAAAGGTAGTTTCTATGGAACAACTTTAATTCTTAGCCACGTTATGGTCATTTAACAGTGTGAAAACCACACGTCAGTCAAAAACTCTGTTGCTGATGCCATCCTGACAACATTTACACAGTCGCTCACAGAGACATGTGACGTAGTCCGTTAGATGAAACTGTTCCAATCAAGTTCACTCACTTTTCACAATTTAAGTTTCCGTATCGCTTGTAACGACTTGTAATCTATGACCGTCCGTCCCGATGAGCAGAGCGATGAGTTTTTAGTGTGGAGATTCAGTCAGTGTGGAGATGTTGAGATGAAGGCATGTGCCCCGTGGCGCCCTGGATTTATCGGACTTTGTTTATGTAGCCTGGCGAGCTGCCAAGTCGCCCGGATTGAAACGTACATACGTCAGCGGCGTGATTAACGGATAATGACAGACCCCGGGTGTCGATATGTTCTGCGCTCAGATTTGTGGCGTGGGCATTATCACAGGCGCAGGCCCAGTATATCATCTGAGGGGAGTCGGCAGAGCAGTGTGGTGGGAGAGCAGTATGGGAGCTACAAGTATTCTCAGGAAGGGGTGGGGGGGTGAAGAGAGAAGATTCCAGGCTCCCCTGGTGCCGCGTGGACCTTATTTCTCATTTTCGTTCACAGACAGTAAATACCTTGCTTTTCCATCTGCGCTCCTGACCTGAACCCGTGACCTCCCCACGGTCTCTGATGATACCCCCGCGGTCCCCTGCTCAAGGCTGCCGAGCAGGCCGGCCCCGGCCCTGTAATTCACGGGCGTCTAGATCGCCTGCCACAGCGTATTGATTTTTGTTTCCCCCAATCTCCAGGAGAGAAGCAAAGAAAAGATTAAAAACACTGTCAGTTTGAAGTTGAATAAGAATCCTGCACCGGGGAGATACCTCCGAGAGCAGGAGGTCACCGCCGAGGTCCGAACTGTAGATCTCTTTATAGGTTTAACCCCTCAGCGGCCTGTAATCCAATTACCACTCACCTCAAACAGCACGGGGCCAAAAACGTTGGCCAGATTTATTGTTTTGATTTGTACACGTTATCATGATAATGAATATGATTTATGTAACGCAAACTTACAGTCATGACTTTAGATGTAATTGATGAAACGTGAATATGTGATTTATTCGGGGGCATCATTAAGAAAAACTTCTTACTGTTGATTTTAAAAATGAATAGTATGTAAAGAAGTGAATGATACACACAGACATTGTACCTCAGCTCGGACCTACATTCTTATTCTGATTTAAATCAACGCATGGCGAAAATATGAGCGTTACGTTTATCAAAACATAAAAACAACTTTCATTCAGTGTATCTGATGCAGGGCCCTCAGCTGCCACCTTTCTACATTACTACAACAACAACAACAACAAGAGGCCACTGTTGTTAACGTCACGACACACACTGACCTGATTACGCTCAGTCTGAGATGGTTTTGTGTTGTCATCAAGTGAGTGTTGTTCTTCATCCCTCTCATGTGTTCAACATCCTCAGGACTGTGTGTGTGTGTGCGCGCGCGCGCGCGTGCGTGTGTCTGGCATTCTGATCATGGCCGTCAGGGCCTATTCGTCCCCGCGGTGTTGAAAAGGCTCCTTATTGGCCCTGACCCGACATGAAATATTGTCTTATCAGCTGAGCATGAGTTGCCATAAGACATTAGGGCGGGCACATTTCTCCGCCTCCCCTCCCTAACACACACACACACACACACACACACACACCGCCGTCACCACTCCCTGTCCACTCTGTTTACTTGATTTCCATCCATCCACGGTCAAAGCGCGGGTGTCGGATCCTGTCAGACTCGGTGCGTGCGCGTTTTTAAATCTCACTCTGGCTTGTGCTTTATTGACGTTTTTTTTGTTTTTTGTTTTTTTTTTAAAGAGGGAAGCTACCTCGTTACGGATCTAAATTAAATGTCAGACGTAACTCGACTCGATGCGTTTTACAGTAGCGGCAGATGCAGTGTGCGCGGGCCAGGTTACAGTACAGGTGATAACTGTAATAACAGCTGACAGAAGACACAAGGAAACAAATTACAGGGTGACAATTTCCAACTGATGCTGTCACCCCAGGTTGAAATGGCAGGTACTGTGTTCTATTATTTATGGGGTTAGTTGATGAAGTGTCATCTCTGATGATGTGATGTTCACAGGGAACGCTGACGTCTAAGAAGTTTAACTGACACACATCGGCGACGTGGCCTCGTCGAGCGCCTGCACTCTCCTTTTAATACTGGGGGGGGGGGGGCATGGATGCCTTTGTGCCGCCTGTCATTATCACACATATGTCAGCTGGTGCACATTAATTGGTCACCGTGTTGATTCTGTTGTACTGATTAAAGGAAACGTGGCGTTCAGCAACGATGCCCGTGGAGCTTCTGTTTCCTGGACGCATCAGACGCTTGTGACCAGAAACGCGTTCACGTTCTCACAAAACCTAAAATGATGTGAAATTAATCTGTGGCGAAAGAAAAAAAACAAACAACTGGTCAGTCTCAGCTGTTTTCACGCCAAACTATAGTTTTATCAAACCTTAAGTGACTCTAATCCTAAAAATAAAAAGAGCACGGCGCCTGACAGGAAACGCACAGCACCGTAAACATTTTACAATGTACACAGCATGATATTGTACTTCATGTTATTCATAGGAATTTGCCTTCAGGCAACTTCACAAGCTTAAAGTCTCGCACAATATGCCGGATGTGCCTCCTCAAAGGGCATATTAGCGTTCGCTGCTGCATATTAATTTAGCATCCAGAGTGAGTGAGTGGATACGACCCACCACGCTCCTTTACGCCTTCCTCCCGCGCCCCGGAGGGGGAATATTGCAGGATTACGAGCCCTGTGTGTTATATTTATACACCCCCCACCCCCACCCCCACCCTCCCTACTGCTTTTTATCTGAAGCAATTATGTCTTTAAGCCCATCAATCTGTCACTCAACATCTTCAATCATCTCCTCGTGCCCACCACGCCGCTTCGCCAGGTGTAAACGCAGAGAGAGGGAGTTTGTTATGCAGGAAATGGAATAGATGCATTTCCTGTTGTTGGCTAAAAGGCCAAAGCTACATGCAACATTTAGCTCAAGTTTTTTTTTTTTTGGTTTGCCACGTTGACGTGTCCCCATATGGCTGTACAGGTGTTTTTGTGTGTGTGTGTGTGTGTGTGTGGGTATATGTGAGGAATATAGTATCTCCAGTTATTTTTGTTAGTCCCGTCCTTGTTGTCAACACACAGGGGGCTGAGGGAGCGAGCTGAGCAGAGGATCAATGGGGGGGGGGGGGGGGGGGGGGGGGGGGGTAACAACACACACCAGCTTGTGTGCATGAAAGAACCACACAAACAGAAACACACCTACACATCATACACACACATGTAAACATTATACATACACAGCATAAACCCAGGTGGATTTGGTGCAAGCTGTTTTCACTGGCAGCAACCCACCCCCCTCACCACCCCCCACCCCACCCCCATCCCAGCCCTGTTCAGCAAAGCTGTCACCGCGGCAGCACTCATAATGAAGGCTAAAATATTTTATTCAGATTTATTAATTTGAAAATGAAGCGTGCCTGTCGACAGAGGGACAGTTCTTCTCAATCTGTCAGCGCGGAGCCACTCGGCGCTGACACCCGGATTCATTTGTCTTGTCGGCTCTGACAGTCGGATTCTCCCAGTGCTCCACGGAGCGGGATCGCCCAGGGATTCTTTTTTTTTTATTATTATTTTCAGCCGGATAAAACGCATTCCGACAAGGAACAGCCTCTTTATTAATGCAAATGAGGCCAGAAAAATTCCAGCAACAGCTACTTGGCTCCAGAGTCCTGGCTCCGTTCTGTTATTTTTTTTATTTTTTTGTTTGAGGGGGGGTGTTAATAAAAAGCAGCCTCGCAGTGTTTGTGAGAACAGGGCCTGCAGGAGGACCTGTCACACTGCAGCTGTGACACACACACACACACACACACACACACACACACACGCACAGGTGAATATTTCCTACACTCCAAACTTCCTGACCCAAAAACCAGAGCTGGAAGACGTAGTAGTTTACACTCCAGCATGACGTCGTCTAAATCTGTGGAACATGTTAAATACGTGTTCTGATTCTTCTCTCGCATTGGGATGTATTGGATTATTTTACCCATGATGCACCTCTGTGCGTGTGTTGAGGCGGCTGACTGCTGTTTGCCACAGCGCAGGCCAGTTGTTGTTGTTTTTATTTGGCCGAGAGTCCTTTGACATTTATCTCTCCTCACCTGCTCCATGATGCTGATTCCAGCCGACAGCGTCTCCTCACTCTCTTCTCTCGTCTTTCTCTCCGGTGCTCTCTCGCTCACCCCCTCCGCCTCCTCCTCGCTCCCCCACCCCGAGCATCTCTCCTCTCTCTCTCTCTCCTCTCTGAACTCGGTGTGCTGAGGGACCCTGAAACAGAAAACTCTGTCGCTCTGAGCCACTTGTCCACAAGATGGAACCGCGGGTGAAGACGTGCATGATGGGATTGCTCCCTTTTATAATATTTAAAATGGGATGGCCACTCCGATCCTTCAATTACTTAAATGGAGGGGATAGAGACGGAGCCCGCGCTGCCACGGTATCTCCACTGTAACGCTCAGATTAGTTAATTGGTTCTCCTGGTTGTAATTCACTCAAGCCGACAGCAGGCGTCACTTCCTCAGACTCCTCCCTCTGTCAGTGTTCCCTAACGGAGCGCAGGTTTCCCTGCAGCGTCCTGCAGTTTGGTTTTCTCTCCCAACGCATCACGCGACCCTGCTAACGGCGGGAATAAAATATCGGCCGAGCGAGAGAGAGAGAAAGAGAGAGAGGGAAGTGGCCATTTCAATTTGTCTCCGTCCCGTGTATTAGCCGGCTCTTATGGGAAAAGTCACCTTAATTGCAAAGGCTTCAGTACTTGACCTCAGCATCAGTTCATTAACCCGACAATAAAAGAAGCCCTTATTCCACCAGAACTGCAGCGGCTCTGCCCATTTGAAACCCATCTCACTTCCACAGCCCCACCCCACCCCCACCCCCACTCCCACCCCCACCCCCCCAATGTAAACACCTCCGCTCAGCCACCCACTTTATCAATTGCCTTCATAATTTTAAAAGCCTTTTTTATGTTGTTGTTTTTCCTCCCATATAGTAAATGGAGCCATAATTTAATATTTTAATGCATGTTAATGTGTTGTTTAACCTTCTAGCAACAATCAGGCGTCTCTAAAAGGTTAACCTTGAACGTGAGCCAGTGCAGACAGCAGCACAATAACGCGTCAATCTTTGAAAAACATCTCTGTCTAATGGATTAGTGGTTGATTGCACAGCCCCATCTCGAGGTAGATGCCGTATATATTGGATAGGCATTAAAACGAGCATTTCTCAATTTTCTCGCTGCCGGCCCTCAGGGTCAATGGATCGCCGGGGCAACAAAACGCTGAGTCAACACTTGCCTGTTAATTTATCTCGGGGTTTGATTATAGCTTCATTTACGTCGCACGGGCAGCACAGGGGGAAAAAAAATGGGAACAGGTTGGATTGAAAGGAAACGGAGGAGGTTTCAGTAAAGTTGGATCGGAGATATTTTCCCTCCCGCAGCAGCTCAGTGGTTGAAAACGCCAAAACTGCACTGACATGAGAGGTAAACAATATTGTAAGAAATATGACAGGCGCGGCAGGAAGAGAGGGAGAGAGAGAGAGAGAGAGAGAGAGAGAGAATGGGAGAAAGTGCAGGAAGCTGCTGGTGTGTGAAGGGTAACTAGGCCGTCAGTAACCTTTTGTGTGATAGGCTGACATTGTATCTGTCATATTCAGGAGCGGTCAGGCGGAAAAGCACTGATCAGGCCTCATGTCCTGACGTGAGAGGAAGAGTTCAGTCAGTTTAAGTCGTTTCGTTTCCTCAGATGGTTTCATTCAGGTTATTAAAGGTTTTCACTTTAAAACTCCCTCAAACAAACATCTGGACTCGCACTTATTGTCTAAGGGATCGGGATCGGCGAGGTGGTGACGTCGTGTTGGCTGTTGTCGTTGGAAATGGGTTAAAAAAATGCCTTTTTTTTTGCCTATATGCACATGTCATGTGACACGGGTTTGTTTTGAGTCCCCTTCTGCACGTCGATTTGTTCATTGACGTCAGACGTGTCGGCGCTATCGTGAGTGAATGCTACTTAAGTCATCGTAAACTGGGATCACATTGTTGCACCGCATGCGAATCTTATCTTTTATCAAAGTCTCATTACTGTCTGTCCAGGTGACGAACAGAACTACGAGGGATGGGAAAACAAGATGTAGGGGTTGAAATGAATATCTAGATAAAAGATGGCGATTGGATGCGTCATGGTTATGGCGATCATCTTCCCCTAAGTCCGATGTTTCCTCATGAGACCGGCGAGAAGAAAGTGTTGATTCTGAATGAAGGCGTTTTAACGGTTGCTAACTGGAGTCGGGTTCAGTTAGAAATGAACAGCGCTTCAGTCTGGCCGCTGCTCGCGGAGGGGAATAATGGCTGCGTCGGCCAAATCAAATGTCAAATGTCAAGATAACATACGGCCTACTGAGATGAGTAACTGTGATGTCACCGCTGAATCCTGCAGATTATGAATATGAATAAGAGGAATAAACCTCACTGGGTTCTGCCCAACATGGCGGAAACATTATTTTAATTCTAATACAGTAATATGGCTGTGTTTGATAATGATCGACAGTTTTTTAAAAAATATTAAATAAGTGTGTTTCCTCACATTCGGCCCTGAAAAGGTGCAAATGAGATTCCTGTGATACACGGCCGTGACAGCGGTTGAGCAATGGGCCCGTCTGGTTGTCGGGGCCCCGCTGAAGCACAGTTCCCCCTTTGCTCTGTGATGTATTGATCCGATCAATACGACCTCCTCCGGAGCCAGAACCCCGACTGAACGCCTTAATGTCTAACCACTCGCTGTCTTATGTCTAATGACAAAGTACGAGGAGCTGCTCAGGTGCAGGCAGTTGTACTTTTACATCTGCATCCTTAAAAGTACCTGATCAATTATTGATCCGAGCCAATGAATAAATCACAGAGCAGGAAGTGTATCGCCCGCGTCTTCACAGGAAGTATCATATTCTGATGCTGTGGGTCTTTGTCCTCGCATCACACCGGACGCAGACGTTAGACAGGAGCGGCTCCTGTCTCCTCACGTGAAAGTTTGTTGTGCGTCTGTTGTGCGTCTGTAGACTGAGCTCGCACGTCTCCTTCTCTCGCTCCGAACTGATTAGCATCAAACCGAGGCTGACGTGTATGAATCCTCGCAGGCCAAAAGCCGTGCGGCGTGAGAGGGAGGATTTCTCTGCACAACCGCATCACGTGGTGCGACCCGAGGCCTGGACTAGAAAGGTCTCTCTCTCACTCTCTCCCTCTCTCTCTCTCTCTCTCTCCCTCCCTCTCTCTCTCTCTCGATCGCTGACTCTCAGGTGCCATGGAAACCAGCCCTCCTCCGGCTGCTCGTCCTGTCGTCCTCCACTCGCCCTTTGTGTTTTTCCCGTGCGGACGTCTGATGAGCAGCGAGGAGGTGTCTTCTCAGGCCTGTTGAATGTCAGTCAACTCATAAACACGTTGCACTGACATCTCAGGTGCATCCTGGGACAGTCACATGACCTGCGGCCAACCAGTGAGGGACACGTTTAAAATTTCGACCCGGTAAATGATACTTGTAGAAATTCTTGGCATTTCCTTGTTCATTGTGGTTTATTTTGCGTTTGGGAATGTTTTGTCCATGACACATGTGACCAGTGGATCTGGATGAAGATCTGCTCCTGTGTTTCCCACACTCTGCCGTTAAGAGTTTTCTGTTGGTACCCAGAATCCCTGGCAGTATCCAAGAATCCCACCAGCGTAGATGGAACAGGAAGTCCACGTATGTTGTTGTTGACTTCCCGCTGCAGATTGAGCATTTTACAGGATGTGTTATAATCACTTCCTGTTTGAGCAGTTGACTGTGCAGTTGACCAACCTGGCAACAAGCCGGTGACTATCGTTGCCAGCTCTGCCATTTGTTTGCCTGGACGTATCAGCATATATTTAGATTTCTGAGCGCCCCGCTAACGTAACGTAGCAGATGTTGGGGAGTCATATGGATGTTGGTGTAACAGAGACCCCCTCAGGTATTCTCATTATTCTACAACTGAGCAGATGGCAGGGAAACTTACCACACTTACCATTATCCATCATACATATTCTGCTCCCCATTTACATCGGCGCTGCTTCAGCGGCGCTCCTACGGGAGGAGAACCCAGCTCCAGCGTCGTACTGCAGCTCCACCTGAGGCTTGGCGGAGACAGTCTGACATGTCACTGCCACCGCACCTCAAACTCAAATATGCTAATCGTCGTACAAAGGACTTCAGTCGGTGCATCCCAGTTGTACGCTTTTGAATTTTTCAGTTGTGCAGCTTGATGATTTTTAAACTGTTTAACGTCAATCAGGAGACTTTTCTAAAAATGTGAAACGGCCTCAATAAGCCGATAATTCACCTGCAGAGAAACTTTCAAGCCGAGGACCGGTTTCCTCGTTCGGCGACTTCCTGTGTGCGATGGGATCCACAAATACACACATCTTCTCTAGTCATAGGTCATTTCCATCAGTTTCAGTTCACCTGCAGGTTGTGTTCACCTGGTGTCACCTGGTGTCAAGACGCCAGGTGAACGATGCTAACATGTGAATTTGGCCATATATATACAAATACACACACGCACACACACACACACACACACAGTGTATAAAAACTGGATCTAAACTGCAATATAAATTATATACATATAGATATAAATATAATATAATATAAATATAAATATTAATATTATAATTTGAACTAGTTTGAATAGTTCAAATTAGTTAATGAAATAGTTTGATGGTGGAGATATGAGGTGGTTTCCTCTGTGTGTGTGTGTGTGTGTGTGTGTGTGTGTGTGTGTTGGGGGGGTGAGGTCATGAGGGGGGACTAGAGCAGAACCCTCGTGTCAGCCGCTGTTATTTATTTGGACTTCAGCCTCTATCCATCAGTGCGTCGCCACCACGCGGCGTCTCCCTGCGCCCCTCGCCGGGCAGCAGCCCCCCCCCACCCCCCACTCCCCCCCACCCGGCGCGTCCCCTCCCCCTCTCCCCCCCACACCGTCCAATGATGGACGCTTCACGAGAGGCACCTCAAGGTGGGGCTAAACGGTCTTCTATTCCCAATCATGTCGCCTTGTGGGCGGAGTCTGACGCTCCTGCTCCTCCCCCTCCTCGCGCTCCTCCCGCTCCTCCTGTACAGTACAGTACATAACTGTACAGCCGATGGGATGGAGTGGGTGAAATAAACCCACTCTGCTATTTCCTCACACTCAGAGTGTGTTTTTTTTCCTCTTTTGGGTAAATTGGCAGGAAGAGGTGGTTCTGGATCACTGCGCAGCATCACCACAGACAGGCAGACAGACAGACAGACAGGCAGACAGACAGACAGGCAGACAGACAGTTCGTGCCAGCAGCCTCCTCCTTCCTTTACGCACACGCTGTTCCAGCGACCAGCTGACACACACACACACTCAGCCCCACAGCAGGCGCCTCGTCCTCGCGCTCCCCGCTCCGCGCGCCGTGCGCCACCGCATCCATCCGCCAGGAGCCGCCGGCTGCGTGGCGCAAACCCTCCAGCACCAGCACCAGCACCAGCACCGGGATCTTTACTCCCTCCTCTTTTTTTTTTTTTTTTCCTTTTATGCATTTTGGCAGGAGCAGCGGCAGCAGCGAGAGCGACGCGGAGAAGTGGATAGAGGGACGCAGAGATGGACGAGCAGCCGCGGCTGATGCACTCTCACACCGGCGTGGGCATGGCGGGACACCCCGGCCTGCCGCAGCACCTGCAGGACGGCACCGGGGGCGCGGACGGCGACGGCAGGAAGCAGGACATTGGAGACATTTTACAGCAAATCATGACGATCACGGATCAAAGTCTGGACGAAGCCCAGGCCAGGTAAAGACCCGCTACCCCCCCCCCCCCCCCCCCCCCCCCCCCCCCCCCCCCCCCCCCCCCCATCCTCCTCTGACAGCAGCATCAGCATCAGGAGCATCAGGAGCAGGAGGGAAAGTATAGGTGAAAAAGAAAAAATATATATAAAGAAGAGGAATCAAAACTAGAAATATATTTTAAAAAATACTACAATTACAAAAGCAACGCAGTTATTTGCTTTTATTGGCCCTTAAAAGATATATATATATATGTATATACATTTATTTTTTTTAAACAAAAGGATGGATTGAAAATATTAGTTTTCTCCAAATATGTTGTTTTTACCTGTGCCAGGAAAACCTGTGGCTCTGAGTGTTTTCAGCAACACGTTACACCTTCAGGAAGTCAACACAAATTCACCTGAGATTCATTCTTAATATTTAATATCATGAGTGGGTGATGGTGTTTTAATGGAGGCACAGCTTGTTGACAGAGACGTGGTCAAAGGAAATCCAACTTTCTTGTGATGTATAATTCCAGATTTCATCCATCCAGTTTAATCCAAAACAAAAAAAATCTTCACGTGATTAAAAAAAAAAGGTTAGAATAAAGTAAAACATTATTTTCTCCACTGGGGAACAGACAGTGGAGCTGGAGCACATGTCGACACTGATCTGTTTGGAAAGTAGTTGTGTTATTGTGATGAAAACGTTGAATGTGTCTTTGGACAGAACACATGTCAGTGTGGGTTTGTGCTTACGGAGAGACACACACACACACACACACACACTCGTCTTCTTCTGTTTCAGGAAACACGCGCTCAACTGTCACAGGATGAAGCCGGCGCTTTTCAACGTCCTGTGTGAAATCAAAGAAAAAACAGGTACCAGAACCCAAACACTGTATCTACACACACACACACACACGCCGACACACACACACACACACACAGAACACACTGCAAGGCTCCACAACCAGGCGACATGGACGCAGCAGTGCTGTTTTTAATAATGGAACATGTGGTTAAAATAAATCCACAGAGGCACAGCACCGGTCCTGTGTCCTGTGTCCTGTGTCCTGTGTCCTGTGTCCTGTGTCCTGTGTCCTGTGTGGGCCGTCCTGTCTTCAGTGGGACGTTTGGACACAGTTCCAGCATATGAATTTCACTGGCATGAAAGAGGTGTTTTTCCTCCTGTAGCTGTGAGAGTGTGAGCGTTTTCACTGTTTCACAATAGGAACTCTGGACAATTACCCGGAACAATCCTTATCAATTATCCCGTCAAAATATGAATGAGCTTTTTCTCTCTTTTTTGTCTTTTTTTTTCTTTTTCTTTTTTTTTTTGATGCTATTGTGGAATAATAGAGTGTGTTGAGGGAAATTGTCACGAGCACGTTGACGTCTCCCCTTGTGAGTTAACTGTCAAGTCTGGTGAATACGTCTCTCTCTGTTCTGTGTTCTCTGTGTGTGTGTTCTGTGTGTGTGTGTGTGTTCTGTGTGTGTGTGTGTGTTAAAGCGGTTGTGAGGGAGCATGTCAGCTGAATAATTGCTAGGAGAGAAATAACGTAGCACAGGAGGCGTAAGTCATGTTTCCAAATCATTATCCCTGTGACATTTTGGAAATTGGCACAGATTGAATTCAGTGCACTTCAGACTGATAGACTGATATTTCCCTGTCTGCACGGCGGCGTGCTGCAGGACGCCGCAGGACGCCTCAGAACGCCTGCTGCTGAGATACCACAGCGTCTTCTCGTCTCATTCGTGCATGAAGCCACATGGACTGGATGGAGGATGAAGGAGATGTTGTGGTTGTTGTTGTCGTCGTCGTCGTCACCGCCTCCTTAGTTGCACTTGCTCGTACTTGACCTCTGTGGCGACCTCTGTTTGCGTTGCGTTTGTAAGCGTGATCCCGCCGTCGCCCGGTGCTTTCAGGGATTGTTTTCATTGAAGTTCACCTCAGCGCCTGGCCCCCGAAGCCCAGAGAGAGAGAGGGACAGAGAGAGAGAGAGAGCGAGAGAGAGACGTGGGCCTTTTGAAGCTTGCTGGCTCGCTCCTCTTTTTTGTTGTCTTTGGTACTTTTCTCTCTCTCTCTCTCTCGCTCTCTCTCTCTGAGGGGGAGTGACACAGTTATGCATAGTGTTTGACTCCCCGGTGCTTCTCGGAGTTCATCCAGAGTTCGTCTCCGCTGCTGAGAGTACAAAGTGACTTGGACCTCTTCCTGCCTGCACACCCATTCTTCTCCCTCTCAGCTGGCAGCCTATAAATACAAGGTGCAGCTTATGGAGCTTTACACAGGAGACCTGCTGCTTGTCTTGTTTTTGTCGACTTTAAACTCCTGTTTGCTTTGTTGCCAGTTTAAGAGACAAAACCCCCCTTTCATTTACGACAGTCGATACTGTTTCTCAATCCAAGGTTCAGCCTGAAGAGCAACAGTTCCCAATCCCGTGTTTCTCTAAAATATAGTTTTGCTATTTATATTTTAAATAATTAATCTATATATATATATTTATATACAGTGCTAGTATTCATTGCTTGTTGTCATGATGGAAAAGTCATGGTGACTTTTACATTCAGGATTAATTCCATAATGAAACCTTATTTTCAACTTTTTCAGTATCAACACAACAGAGATTTAAAACACTTTGTTTTACTTTTGTTCACTCAGTATATTTTATTTTATTTCAGTATATATATATTTATATAAAAGTATACTTTTATTGCAGATAGTATATTTATTAATAATCATTTATACTTATAATTTTATTTTCGCCAACTGGACGCTGTAAAGTTCACGTTCAGTCCAGCTTTGGATTGGTGGACTTTACTGTTAATTAGAAGTCGTCACAGCTTGTTGCTCCCTCTTGTGGTCCACTCTCCATTTGAAATTAGTTCATGATAAAATCTTCACTCGTTATTTGTTTGTAACGTTCTCGCATCGTTTTAAGCTTTCTTTAGTAATCGTTATAATTTTCACTGTGACGTCAGCGCACGGGGACCAAAGTGGCTGTTTCAATCTGCTGATGTTGCAAAGTGTGTGTGTGTGTGTGTGAGTGTGTGAGAGACGCTGTGCCAGTGGATGAAGCCCATTGACTTTCAGGTTTACTTCCTCTGTACTTACGCTGATTGAAGCCTTTAAACGAGAGACGCAAACGATGTGGCTTTGTCTGAAGCTGTGAGTCACTTTCACAGATTACAGACAACAACCGGCTGTAATTCTACTTCCACGTTGTGTCATGTGACGACGACTCGACCGAAACCTGTTTGTGTGTGTGTGGAGTCGCGCAGTGTTACAGTAACTTCGTCCTCAGCACCAGTGCACAGTGTGTGAGTGCACAGACGGTGTGTGTGTGTTGCGTTGTGTATATGTTCCACGGCCCGGCTCGTCCCCGGAGCGGCTGACAGCACCTGCAGGACACAATGCCAGTGTTGATCTAGGGCCTGAACTTCTGACCCGCTCTGTGTATTGTTACTGGGCTGAGATGAGGGATGTTCCATCATAGGGACTGTGCAGTATAAACAAGCAGAGTGGTGCAGCCGAGCCGAGCTGAGCCGAGCCGGGAGGAAGGCGAAGGAAGGAACACGACTTTATTTCCTCCTGACACACGTCGGCTTCGTCTGTAGCCCAATTCATCCCATGCATATTTGGGTATTCGTTTTTACTTCAAAGGAAAAGGAATTCTGTTATTCAGACGCACGTGATATGTGTGTGTGGGGGGGGTGCAACACATTCCAGAGGAGAGACGGAGCGTGAAATATATAAAACATATTAATTATACCACTCGAACGTGCCTATAATGTGGAGCAAAGGTTAAAAAGAGCGGGGTTTTGTGTGTGTGTGTGTGTGTGTGTGTGTGTGTGTGTGTGTGTGTGTGTGTGTGTGTGTGTCGTAGCGACAGCAGCAGGGAGCTGTGTTAGCAGAGACTCTCACACAGACTTTTCCAAAAATACATCCAAACAATTTGACTCTGCTGCCACGGAGCCGTGAAACTTTAACCCCCCACTGACGGCGCTCAGGAAGTGAACAGCACGGTAAATACTGCGCCATCACATCAACGACGTCACCTGACCCCGGTGTTGTCATATCGCCTACTCGTCATATATTCCTGATGTGATTTTACGGTGGGCTACGTTTGGTTTTCCTGGTTTTCCACAGCGTCACGTTTGTTCATGATGGATGGGAAAGGCCTCTTTAGATAAGCAAATGCTTGACAAACTGATTTGGAAAATGAGCCACCTTGACCTCTGTAAACACTTCAGCGGCGTCATAAATCTCCGCCGCTGTCAAACAGAACCAGTCGCCGACCTGAGCCGCTCGCTGAATGTGCTGCTCCGACTCGCTTTCTTAAAAAACTTCTCTCCACTCAACCTCAACAAAGGGAGCAGCCTTCTCGTGTTTGTGTAGTGTGAGGTTTCAGGCCTGCGGGGTGAGGGGGGTATATATATGTGTGTGTGTGTGTGTGTGTGTGTGTGTGTGTGTGTGTACATATATATATATATATATATATATATATATATGAGACAGACAGACCGAGTGATGTAATGTTATTTTTTTCTGAAGGGTGAGAATATGGTGTTTCACAGAGCAGCGTTTGACGGCATGGGCCACAGGTCTGATTAGTGACGGCGGCCACGCAGCGCTGACGTATCTGTCCGTTCAGTCGCAGCCTGGCATCTGCCTGTGTGTGCGTGTGTGTGTGTGCGTGTGTGTGTGTGTGTGTGTGTGTGTGTGTGTGTGTGTGTGTGTGTGTGTGTGTGTGTGTGAGAGAGTGTGTGTGTGTGAGAGACAGAGGCTGATCTCAGCTCACAGCGTCGCATGTGGCTGTGTAAACATTGGTGCTGCCTTCAGGGCCCTCCGGAGCCACCTCCTCATACACTCTGTGTGTGTGTGTGTGTGTGTGTGTGTGTGTGTGTGTGTGTGTGTGTGTGTGTGTGTGTGTGTGCGTGTGTGTGTGTGTGTGTGGAGCTGTTTGTTATTATAAACGGACCAGACGATTTATGGAAAAGGAGTTAGCGTTAGTTAGAGAAATATAATAAATTTTTTTTTCAGGCAAAACTTTGATTTATCATTATATCATTTTTTTTATTATTGTCGTCAACTGTGGCATAAGTTTCTTAATTCATCATTTTATCATAATACTCAATTTACCACAAAGACCAAGCATTTTACTTCTTTTTGCATAAAAACGACGTAAACACTTTAAAGTACGTTAAATAAATTAGTTTTATGTCAATGTGCAATGGTTGATTTAATTAACTGATCATCGCAGCTTTAGACATTTAAAAACATCAAAATTTGGGATGATACACTGGAGTCAATGGTAGAATTCCAAGTCGTGTTATAGGTTGAAGTTATTTACAAAGCAATAAATTGATTAATTTAAAAAAATCACAAAAGAATGTATCAATGTTGAAAATGATCAGCAGTAACAGTGGTTTGTCTTATAGGTTATTTTCTTATTTAACTGAATTTCAGTCACTGTCAGGGACAGAAATACATCAAACGTCACATGTAGTTGAGCTGATGTTCGGTCAGAGGTCAGAGGTCAGAGGTCAGCGGTCAGAGTTGAGAGTCACAGTTAAGTGTGCACCACGTGACGGTGACTGCAGCCATGTCACTGTTCTGTGGCTGTGATGCCGAGGCAGCGCGTCCCTCAGTGGACACACAGTGGACTGTGATGTTGTCCTTCCTGCTCGCTGCTGATGCAGCAGCATTCAGGGCGAGAGAAGTGGCGAGCTCGCCGCCCCAGCTGTTTCCCCGTCTCTCTGCTCAATCATCCACACAGAGAGAGAGAGCGAGCGAGAGAGAGAGAGAGAGAGAGAGAGATGAGGTCTCATTCAGCCAACAGGACGCCAGGACGACCATGAGGAAACGTGGTGTGATGAACAGACGCATCGTGACTTTTTTTGTTTTGTTGTTTTAATTTTGTGTGTGTGTGTGTGTGTGTGCGTGTGTGTGTGTGTGTGTGTGTGTGTGTTAGATGCAGAATCATAATCACAGAATCATCAGTGAGTGACAGCGTCGTAAACGCTGCGTTAATACCATTACAGTATAGAACAATGTGGTTACATTATACATTATGCAAATTGTCACTCGCCTAATTGATACATGTTAATCATATTAAGGAGCTTAATTATAAAAATCTTAACTGTGCTGCTGCGATTTGGTAATTAACACCGACATCATCACATGTCGGAGGAAAGTCATCTGTTTTCCTTTTTTTTTTCTTATCCACGACAAGTTTCTCTACCATGTGACCTCCGCTCTACCATGTGACCTCCGCTCGTCGCTGTGAACAGGAAAAGCAGCATTTTGAACTTTCCGTATTTTTAGAACGGAAGAATATTTGCTCCTTCTCTTTGCCAAGGCTACTTCAGTGCATTTTTTGTGTTTGTGTGTATGTGTGCTTGTCTGTGTGTGTGTGTGTGTCTGTCGACTCCCTGCTTAAACGTTTAGTCCCTGCAGGTTCGCTCGGCCCTTTTTTTTTTCTTTTTTTTTGCACCTTAATATGTAACGAATCTAATCACGTCTGCAAATTTGTTATGCACGTTAAATTGAACATGCAGTGGCACATTTGAACGTGGTTGCCATACCAACTCCTCCCCCCAGGAGTTCATTTTCCATAATGTAGTGTTTGGAATCTCATTTCCTCTGCGCTCCCCCGCCGCCGCCCGCAGACGCCACCTCCAGGCCTCCGCTGTACGTTCACTGTGAGAGAGGCTCAGCTGCCACGGCGTTCACACACACAGCGGAGGGCGGGCGAAGGGGAAGAGAGCGAGGGAGAGAGAGAGGCCTCTCTCCACGTAGTGGGAATGACACAAATTAATATACACTACTTAAACCAGACCAAGATTAATGGTTCCCTTTCGCTGCAGCTTAGTCCCTCTGTCAGTTGCCGGGTGCTCGTTGGACAAAATCAACACTAATCAACATTTATTCCACTTTTGCCCTGGGCTCTCAGGAGCCTGGCAGGACTGCGCCCCCCCCCCCCCCCCCCCCCCCCCCCCCCCCCCCCCCCCCCCCCCCCCCCCC
>JAFBJQ010000150.1:170961-270961 GCA_016785345.1 Trinectes maculatus
GCCTCCGCCCCCCCCCTCCCCCCCCCCCCATTCCCCCGCCCCACCACCACCACCACCACCCCACACTACACCCCCCCTCCCTCCTTCGTCCGTCTCGCTACGCTTTTCACCTCTCATCCAGCTCCTCCATACATCACCCTCCTCACGCCGCTCGGCTCCTCACAGGAGAGAGCGCCCCCCCACTCCTATCAGGCCACATTACAGTCATGATAGATTTTCTCTTTTCATTTGCATCTGATATTTAACGCGGCAGAGCAGTTGTTCTGTCACTTGACTGTACAGAGAGAGCGAGTGTGTGTGTGTGTGTGTGTGTGTGTGCGTGTGTGTTGGCGGTGATGTATAAGTGCAGTTTGTGGTCTGTTTTTTGAAGCAGTCTTTCCAGTCAGTAATCTTATCTGCACTCAGTTGCCACTGCATTATGAGAAACAGGATATGCATTCACTGTACACTGTGTGTGTGTGTGTGTGTGTGTGTGTGTGTGTGTGTGTGTGTACTTACACAACACTTCATTTTCTGGAAAGTAGTATTTGAGATTTCCCCTCTGTGGGAAAACGCAGCTGAGTTATGAGCGTCTTCCTACCAAATACGACTTGACCTAAAATTACACACAGTCCTCAGATCGTACGTTTTCTAGAGATGTTCCTCACAGGGCAGTGCGGACACACACACACACACTCACACACACACACACACAGGCTGTAGATCCACCACGGTTCCTCGTCTACCTAAATCCTGTTAAGTGTGAGGACTCTGATGTGCGTTGATTTTTATTCTCGCCGTTTGATTTCTCACTGTAGAAACAGATGTTGAAACATAATGCTGTGCTCCTCCTCCTCCTCCTCTTTGACCCTGTGCCTGTCGTGACCTTGAATGAACAACCAGGCCAGAGGTCACGTTGAGAAACCACAGATGGAATAATCATCAACTGTTTATTTATTTTTTTTTTTTACGTACATTCACGTCTTTATTCATTCGGATATTGTTTTACTATTTGCGGAGCTGGATGTGCTGGGTGTATTCCCAGCATGCACTGGGCGGGAGCCAGGGAAACACCCTGAGCTGACAAACGCTCCATCACAGCGGCTCAGGTTTTATTAGCGTCCAGTAATCTGAGGAGGGATCGGTCCTCACATTCAGAGTGTTGCGACGTTGCTCGCTTCGCAGCTGAAGATGAAACTGTGCAATTAGCTAAAGCCTCCTTCCTCCTGTGCCAAGACGCTCGCCGCAGAGTTGTCCATCTTGCAGGAGCTCGGGGCCGGGGGCATTGTCATGGAACCAACTGGCCTCATTGACGTGGCGCCCAGTGCTTTGTCAGCTTCGTGTCTCAGGTGCCAACCTGCGCTTCCCAAAATAACCTGTCATGCAACGCGGCGGCACAGGGAAATGTAGAGGGAGCATGTTGGGGCCCCTGTGTCTCCCTTCCACCCCCCCCAAAAGGAAACAAATGTTCCATAGCACAAACACACTGTGGTGCTGGGCGCCGTCCCAGCAACGACACCAGCAGCGGCGTCTGGGGGCTCGAAGCGAGGCGTGCGACTGTCTGCAGTGTCAGCAGGGGTCACAGCGGGCGAGATCACAGGCACCAAACCCGGAGTTTCTCTGCATCCTCTTATTCCTGTGTGGAGTGTATTTATGTCGACAGCTCTTTGTTATTTGCAGACATCCTCCTCCAGAAATAGCTGCTGCCTGCTGTAGTTAGCTGCTCTTCCTGTTTGGTCAATGGTTTGTCGTTTTTTTTCTCTCCGCGCCATAAACGGAGAGGGCGAGCGGCGGGAGCGAGGTTCCTTAGCGACCTCCCGACCGGAACCGCTGAGCGGATCTGCCCCGCTGCGTTCAGGCCCGAGCGCGTGATTCCTGTTAGATCTCGTATGGCGTGGCCCGTGTGCGCCACCGCTGCCATGACATTTTTATGACTAGTCAGCTGGGATAAAGGTGGGAGCCAGAAAGGCTTGAAATGGAAGTTGAGTCCTCGCGTAGACGTAATGAGGAAACAGTGGCTAATCATGCAGACAAGGGGAGGGATCCTGCAGCCTGACAGCAGCACAGGTATAATGATGTTCCACGCCGCCGCGACTCGAGGGTTACGACTCGAGCGCTTTGTCACGGAGCTGCCGAAACGCAAACGGCAAAAAATCTAACTGACATCAGACTTATCATGTCTGATAAATCAGCTCATGTGATGTCATGTATGTGACATAATAGGCAGTGTTGTTTTTTTTGGGGGGGTTGCAGTCGTAAACGCCACTCGTCCACGCCGTCTCTCTCTGTTATTGTGGCGGATTGATAAATACATTTGGCGGGCTGCTGCCTGTGCTGTGGCGCGATGGCGTTGATGAGTTCATATTCTGACACCGGAGACGAGATAAAGAGGTCTGAGGAGTTTTGGAGGACTTTAGCGTAACCTTGATGAAACGCTCGTCTCAGTGACACTGATTTTCACCATCCATCTTCATCTGATATGAAGTATGCAAATGGCGGCGTCGGCCCGGAGCGGAGTACAGTGCTGTTAAATGGGCCATTTCAAATGTTCTCTGTACCATGCTGACTTCCCCACAAAAAAAAAAAAAATTCACCGTCAGCCCGTTCGGCACATGGAGTCTGGAGTCTTTTTCTCAGACGCTTTTCCACCTTTATCTTATATCGTCTTCTATTTCCATCCTCCTCTTCCTCCTCTTCCTCCTCATCTTCCTCCTCCTCCGCTCTTCCAGTCTTCCCTCTCCTCCTGCGTCGCACACATGATAGTACACCGACAGTGTCAGAGCGGCTGCTCATGAAATATTAACAGCTTGTAGAGAATTTTACAAGGCTGCATGTCTCTTGACTTTTTTTTTTTTTTCAACTATGTCAGCACAGCATTTATTTATGTGAGTTCAGCACGGCAGTTAGCCTACCTGCTATCTTTTACTATATGTAATAGACGATGCCCATTAACCTCCGTCTAACGCTCACGTTGTCACACCTCCACCTTGGGTCTGCCTATTCGGTGTAAAATGGAAAGTCGGAGTTTATTTGAACGTCGCACGCTCGGGTGCATGGGCTCCGGAAACGAGATGCAGGATGGAACCAGGTGTTTATTCCCGTATGAAGCTGGTAATTAGCCCCTTATGAGTCCGATAAGAGCAAACACTCGGCATTAAACAACACGGGGATGGAGGGGGGGGTAGGTTGGGGGGAGGGGGGTAGGTGGAGGGGGGGGGGGAGGGGGGGGGGGGGGGGGGTGGGGCCTGGACTGAATGTGATTTGAATCTTTTTGTAGGCGTCAGGCTTTTTCTGTTCAACAAGGCTGATTTCTGCCTTTTGTTTTTTCTTTTATCTCACGTTCATGGGCGGAGGTGGCCTCTCTCTCTCTCACTCTCTCTCTCTCTCTCTCTCTCTCTCTCTCTCTCTGCCTTTCTGTCGGTTGGCCCCTGTAAAGACGGAGCTGTCAATCATCTGCAGTCTCCTCGCGTCCTGAAAGGCAGCATCAGTTCTCGCCGAGGGACGAGAACAATGACTTTTGTTGTCGCCCATGTGCAGCTCTGTGCAGCTTCCAGTGTTCGCCCGTAATTAAAATGATGCTCTCAGGCTGCACGAAGCTAAACGCAGACAAACTGGTCCAACAATTCTTCTGCTTAGATCTTAGGTTGTTGCACGTCTGATGATGTTTGCAGTTTTCAGATTCCGTTAAAAAAAAACCGACCATGCCCCTGTGTTTATCACCCAGATATCATCTAAAGAATCACGTCATAAACTGAAAAATAAAACTGATTAATGAGCTGTAATTAAGTTTAAAACATAAAAAAATGAATTAAAAAAAACATTTCCCCTTTTTTTTTTTTTAAATCTGTAGAAAAACTAGCCGGTATGAATAAAAATAAACTCCAGACGGGAAAAGTTTCTGCAAGTTAAGCGCCTGAAAAATCGCCTCATTGTTGTAGAAATAATATTAAAAAATATATAAATATTCCCACAAAACAAGTCCACTCATTTGTTTGAAACATTGCCCCCAGTGGCCTAATATACCAGCGCCCGTCCTGGGACTTGAAGATGAAGCAGTGGTCTGAGCTGCGAGTGCTAAAAACAGCGCACAGGAAAACGTGCAACAGTTTAAAAATGTGCACCATCTAATGGAACCGCACATAAATATTGTCATCATTTCCAGGTCTCTGAAAACCACGTGAATCTGGAAGCTGGCGTACAGTAACGAAGACGCAGGTGTAAATATTCCCTCTGTCGCCGCCGCCGCCGCCGCATCGCTGTAAAAAATAAACGGGGGGAAATTAGCTAATGAGGTGTATCCTCCTCTCTTATCATACGTGGCTGGGGCTTCCTCTCCTCGTGACTAATGATGATGTGTGGCACAGGTAGCTGTCAGCCAGCCCTGATTAATTAACAGGAAAACTAGGCCAATTTGTCACATTGTTCTAACTCTGGTCAGAGAGGCCTGCGCTGCCTCCGCTGGAGCCGCACATCCATAACACCCGCTGGCCTCTTGCAGCGATTTGTGAGGCGTCTCATCGGGGGGAGGGGGGGTTATCAGCAGCTCGGCTCAGACCGTCTCGGCTCCGACCAGATAACAATTAGGAGGCTCAGAAATGTACGAGTGTGGCGAGCGAGTCTGACATGATGAACCAAACCTGGCGCGGAGGCGTGCTCGCAATATGCACGCCAGGTTTCTGTGCGTTCGATTCTCTGTGTTTGCATTTGGGAGCTCAGCCTGTGCAGCGGCGCCGAGAGGCCAAAGGCTCACGTCTTAGCTGCGTCTCGGCTGCAGCGCCCCCTGCAGGAGTCTGTCTGTATGGCTCCCAGCGTGCAGCCTGGCCCATGTCAGCGGCCCTGTCACATCTGGCTCTGGCCTGTCCCGACAGCCACCCTGCTGTCCCGCGCCACAAAGGCCGGCGCGTCCTGAGTGAGACAGTGAGACAGGTGTCAGCAACCCACCGCCGCCGCCTCCGCCGCCGCCGCCGCCGCCGCCTCCTCCTACTGTGAAGGAGCCACATATCTGAAACTGAGCAACTTGGAGGGACGGGTCATCTCCTCCATCCAGCCTCAGTCGGCGCATCATGTCCGTCCACCAGAGGAGACGTCCTGGTCCAACAGCGCCGCACACTGTGGCTGCGTCCTGACTGAGTGACGCGCTGACTGACAGCTTCATTGTGTCCTTTGAGGAGCGGGGATGAAAGGCTCTCGTGATGAGGCCTCGCAAACACACACCGTACTCAGCCGAGCTCAACAAGAATGACTTGTTCCCTTTGTGCGCATTGTTGCGTCTTTGTATAGAGTCCACATCTTTTAGCTGACAACACTCTTTTTCTAATTGTACAAAAGCAGCCGCGAAGGCATCTGACTCATTATATTGTGGCGGTAAAGCTTCAGCCTGCAGGACTCTGTCAGCTGCTGCTCCCATTTCATTCCTCTGATAATTGATCAGCTCGTCTTCGGCGTAACGGCTGCTCCTGCTCCTGCTCCTGGCCTCTTTTGTTTTTTTAACACGGCACAGGAGACGTGGTACAGGACACACAACTGAGACCACTTGATGCCAACCGTTTCCTGTTTTCACCTCAGAACCATATATTCACTCTATATTTTGTTCTTCAGACGTAAACACAATGAGAACTGGCCACAAATCTCAGTTTCTCCTTCACAATAAAAGCCTCCCACTGGTTTGTCACAATGTTGAGTCAGAACCAGTGAAGGTCCATAAAATCAAAATGTAAAGTTTCTGTTTGGTTGAGCTACTGGTCACAGGAGGCCACTGCGCATCGCACCTTTTATTTCTGTTTCTATGCACATGTATTTCCTAATGTTTAATATTTCTTATTATTATCTTTGTAGTATTTTAATCAGTGTCCTCATTGTGGGACTAAAAAAGTAGAAACTTCATAATCCTGTTCTTGATGTTGACCTGCTTTTACCTCTTTAACATTATGTAACAGGGTGGAGGTATATACGTATAAATAGACATACAGGAATGTGGAGTAATGTGCAAACCTGAGACGTGGTTACACAGAGCTTAGAGCTGCACAGTGATCTTTTTGTTTCCACAACTGCCACTGGAGCTCCTGGATCACAACGTTCCACCACATCCATCCATCCTGCAGCAGAGCGGGATGGAACAAGAGTTCATTGTGCGATTGTGCGGCGAAACACGAAGTTCAAGTCGTAAAATTGTCTTTAGAAGCTGCGTTTTTTTTTACGGGAAGATGGACAGACGCCAACATTCCGGCGCAAGTGTCTCCACGTTCACCTGACCTGTGACACGTCTGTTCAAAGCAGCGACTTCCTGTGTCTTCATCCTCAATCTTTGTCGTCAGCCAGACAAAGATTGCTGTGTATTTATTGTCTTTCAGCAGCCACATTGAGACTGCTGGGTGTGTGTGTGTCCATGTGTGTGTGCGTGTTTGGGGGGGGGGGGGCGTGACATTAATAATTTAATTGCAGTCATGTATCTGAATGCTACAGGAGCACGAAGTGATGGATGTTTTTAATGATATGAAGAGTGAAGCCCAGAAAGATCAATGCCAGCACACACATGCACACACACACACACACACACACACACACGCACACACACACACACACACACACACACACACAGTGTCTGTCAGTGTGAATCTAAGGCCTGGTGAGGATGATTGTGCTCCAGCTCTAATATTGTTTTGGTCCATAACCCGTCTGGTCTGATCTTGCGGGCTGAAGGTCTCCGGCCCGTGCGGCTCTGTCGCCTTCGCCGCCGCTGTCAGAACTGACAGTCCTCATGTTTATTTCATTGTGCGTCCGGGCTGTCTCGTTTCCCTATCCTCCAATGTCATTAACGCTCCGAGCCAGGACCCTGCAGTGGCGCGGCTAATGAATTCCTCTGCGGCTCCTCGCTCCCCACCTAGTTACCCCAGCTCAAGGTGTCAAATTAAAACAGCCAGAGAGGAGAGAGAGGAAGTGCTCTGGTATGTCTGTGTGTGTGCGTGTGTGTGTGTGTGTGTGTGTGTGTGTGTGTGTGTGTGTGTGTGTGTGTGTTTCATATCCCCGCCTTGCATTATTTATTATGTTAAGAACAGAGGATGGTTTTAAGAGGAGAGCGTTGATTTCCTGACGTTTTAGGACAAATGAACGAAATGGACTTAAAGAATTTGTCACCAGCAAACAACCCTCCCCCTCGAACCCTCCTCCCCCTCGAACCCTCGTCCCGCCCTGTGGATTCCCCGGATGGCTGAAATAAAACAAGCTGAGCAGTATGTTTGCTAAATATACTGCACCTTTTTTTTTTTTAAAGAATTTAAGACTTAAAGAATTTGTCACCAGCAAACAACCCTCCCCCTCGAACCCTCCTCCCCCTCGAACCCTCGTCCCGCTCCATGATTTGCTTGATTATCCTGCTTTATCTAATGAGGAATTGTTTGGGATCTGCGGGGATGGTTTGGGGAAAGGGAATCAGCTGCAGTGAAAATGCCTGGCTGGCTGCTAATTGTGCTTATTTAGTTGTCATAGTGATTAGCGTAACGAGGCCAGACGTGTTGGCGAGCTGTGCGGCTGCAGCGGGAGAGCGCTTTCTCCTACGCTCACCCCACATGGACCGAGCTTCTACGTCGATTGTCACCTGACTGTCTGAACATCTAAACGTGAAAACACACACTTCTGGTTTTGTCTCTTTGAGAAACAGTCCAACCTGCACACACGTGTTTAGTGATACACAACATGTCGTCCTCCCAGTGGTGCTGGAGCACTGACCACTTTGCCGCTGCAGTTTCTGCAGGAGCGTCAGAGGAGCATCAGAGGAGCAGGCCTCCCTGTGTGGCCCCCTCCCTTTCTCTGACTGCACCGGAAGATGGAAAATGGTGTCAATCAATTCATCAGAGCAGCGCGGGTGGCGGTGCCGCCGGAGAGCGGGGGGCGTGGTGATGGCAGCACGCAGGAGGAGCACAGCACATGATTATGGCTCCCTGCTGCAACTATTTCCCCTCACTGCTGCAGCGGAGGCTGCGGCGGCTTAATGGAGTGACGGTACGCCCACTGGTCCGCGGCTGCACAGAGCCCTGCTGAGCGTCCCCAGGGGCCCCGGCGGCTCTCTGGGGTCTCCTGTTTGCGTCCAAAGGGCCCCCTGTGTTGGACTGTGTGTTGGACTGTGTGTTGGACTGTGTGTTGGACGGGCTCAGCACTCAGAAGTCCACAGCTCGTTAGACTGAAGGAATGTGCCACGTTAATTAAAGATGTGTAAATATGCTCAAACGGGCCGCGTCTCCACATTAAGAGAGATTTGCAGAATCGACGCTGTAATATATTTTAATTAAGAATTAATTATAAAAATAATGGGTTTTTTTTATTTTGCCTGGCAGACTGAGGCGGCGGTGGCGGTGGCGGCGGCGGCGGCGGCCTGGGCTTTGGACACGGCTCTGTCATCAGAGGAATGTTGAGCAACTCGCTGGTTCTCAGGAGAACAGAGACGCTCTGAAGGTCTCTGAGAAACAAAAGCTCTGCCCTCTGCTCTTTTGGGGGGGGAGGGGGGGTGAGGACGAAAAGCGAAAAGCAGACATTTACTGCGGGAGGGAGTGGCCACACTGGCTTAATTAAATTTTTTCTACCCCCTCCTCGCCCTCACCCGTCCTCGTCTCTCGTTCTCGGCTGGCAGAGCAGCAGAGTGGCTCTGAGACACGGAACACTAGTTGTGCTGGCAATTATGTTAATGGGATGCTATTAGGCCATGATTCCGTATGAGCGATCGGGGAGAAGAAGAGCCCCGGCGGCAGAAAATGATAACGGAGCGTGCGCCTCGTTGATACCGCTCCAGCAGGATCATTTGCATAATGAACCCTCCCCACTAACGAGGGGTGTGGCCTCGACACCGAGCTACTTAGAAAGCTCAGGAGTCGCAGCGTGAGGCGAGTCGACACTGAACGCACCATGTGACAAAAAGATTCATGGACTTCGCTGCTCATCGCAAAAGCCATTTTGGCACAAATGGGAGCGTCGCATGCAAATTCCTCCGTTGGCTCCTCTCCGTTTCCACACTCAGTGTCTCCGTGTCTCCTCCAGCGCGGAGACATGACAGTGCAGTTTCTTTGTGTCGGCCTCTAATCTTTTAAAACCCAATGAGGAAATCTCCATTTTCTCGGCTCCGGGGTCTAATTCAGTCATGAATCTCGGCCTGAGTGGAATCAGAGGCGTTTGTGCTGCCTCTGCACGCCGTCGCCACATATAGCACGTTGTTATTTCTGGCAGCTACGTTCCGAAATGTCTCCAGCTTCCATAAATAGGCACAAATCAAATATTCGTTATGATGCTGTTGTCGTCTTTTTCCACTCTTTCTTTCTTTTCTTTTTTTACATTCTTTCTACATTCAGCCTCTCCGTTCAGAGTCAACATTTTGCGTCATAAGCGCTCGTGTGCGTACGCAGACACTGTGGGGTTTTCAGGGTGCGTGATTCACTGAGCCTTAAGAAGGAAACTACCTTGGGGCTCCAAAGCCCTGTGGATTCCCTGGACGGCTGAAATAAAACAAGCTGAGCAGTATGTTTGCTAAATATACTGCACCTTTTTTTTTTTTTAATACAGGGGGTCCTCGTGTTACGACGGTTTTCGTGGTTACGACACATCTCCCATGAACTTCCTTGTTTCGGCTTAAGCGGTTTGCCCCGTAAATACGTACAGACTTCACACGGGAACTAGTTGCTGCCGGCTCTCCAGCACCTCCACAGCACAGCTAGGCTACTCTGCGTTGTGTTTACTTATGTGAAATGGACGGCTGGCGGTGGGGGGGCAGCGGCAGCCGGTAAGGAGATGCACACGGACACAGATGCGTTCGGGATCGTGGCGATACCGTAGGTTTATTCACAACACAGGGTCTACACGGTTGATATCAGAAATCTAAAGGAAATGCTCATTACACTCGCGATCTCAACCCCTACAGTGTGTCAAGAGGGTCAAGAGGGACAAAAGGCAATTCACCATAGTAAACTCTTATTTTAGCGTGGTGTTATAGCGACACCTAGTGGTACAACTTAGTATCTACCTTACATATGAATGTATGTTCAGACTTACGTCGAAATTCGGTTACGACACATTCTCAGGAACGGATCTCCGTCGTAACCCTGTACCTTGGGGCTCCAAAGCCCTGTGGATTCCCCGGATGGCTGAAATAAAACAAGCTGAGCAGTATGTTTGCTAAATATACTGCACCTTTTTTTTTTTTAATACTCAATTTCAGCCAAAGCTATGCTCCGATTCTATTGATCACAATCCGATCAATTTATTATGAATCTGGGTGCAGAGCGCGGCGTCTTTATTTATGCATCGCGTCTCTCCCTTGATGTCTTGATGTATTATTTGTGTGTCCACGCAGCGTGTGCGTTTTCCTGCGGCGCGGCCTGTCGTCTTTAGACGCAGCCTCAGGATGTGATCAGAACGATCTCCAGACCCAGGGGAAGACATTAAACACCCAGAATGCCCCTCGGGCTGCTCTCTCCTCCCCCTCCTCCCCCTCCTCCTCCAACCTTTCATTCTCCCTTAATGAGAACTCCTCCTAATTATTTCAGTGGCTGGAGCGCAGGGACGCAGCCGGAGTTAGATCCCCTGCGCTCGGACGTGACTGCCGTGTTGATGAAGGCGGGGGATCAATAATTTAGGCCCGAGCCTTAATGGCGGGCTGAGGAAAAAGCGATACATCTGAGTCGGAGATTCCGTTTTTAAAGGCACGGCCCGAGCGCCAGCCGTTCTGCCGGAGCGAACCAGAACCCAGGGAATGGGCCCCGCTGTAACCAGCTGACACATTGATGTTTACTGGAAGCCTGTGTCTGAGTGCTTGTTTACCTGGCGTTGTGTAGCCTGCCGTCTCTTATTGCAGTCTGCAGAGTCACTCTGGAAACGTCTGCCTCTGCCAGAGCGTTTGCATTGGAAGTACTCGGGGGATATAATTGACTTAGGAGCATGAATATTGATAGTATCTTATCAGCTCGGTGCCCGTCCCTCAAAGCGCTCTGCGGAAGATAGTGGTCCTCGGAGCGTTTCCCTGGTCATCGTGCTTTAGCGGATGCACACATAATCTTTAAGTGTGCAGAGCCCGGGCTCCATGAAGCCCCTCCATGTCCCTCTGGGGAGGCATCCATGCATCTTTTAAGGACTCCTCGCATCGGGAAGGCTCGAGCAGAGTACTCGCCACTATCTCCCTCAATTATTCAAAATGGGAATTTGTTGCTTTGTTTTAACTCCGACTGGGAAGTGAGCAGGAGAGAAGAGCCACATGCAGGGGATGGTAGCGTAGCGTAGCGTAGCATAGCGTAGTGTAGTGTCATATCTCTCTCCCTCTGAAGAGACACAAAGATGCACCGATTTTTCTCTGGCTCTTTATTAGAAGATTCTGGAAACTTGGAGGAGGTTCTGAAACATCCATATGGATTTCATATCCAAGACATTCCTGCTTCAAACAGAATAATTCACTGCGGCTTGTGTTACAGTTTTCCAGCGCTGCATACACTGTCATTGTGTGGGGGGGGGGGGGGGGGGGCGTAGTGTAGTGTCATATCTCTCTCCCTCTGAAGAGACACAAAGATGGACCGATTTTTCTCTGGCTCTTTATTAGAAGATTCTGGAAACTTGGAGGAGGTTCTGAAACATCCATATGGATTTCATATCCAAGACATTCCTGCTTCAAACAGAATAATTCACTGCGGCTTGTGTTACAGTTTTCCAGCGCTGCATACACTGTCATCGTGTGATGCGGGGTGGGGGGGTGGGGGGGGCTGCATCCAATTAGAACAAGAGACACATTTGCTCACGATGTTTCCTTTGATTGATGTGTGAGGGCCGTGGTCGCGGCGCTAACGAAGTCCAAATGTCTCGGATTGAAACGTTACTTTCGTTACTGAGCCTGACAAACAATAACATCAGCAGCAGACGCTGGCGTCCTCGCCATTCGCTGTGAAGTGGAAGTAAACACAAGGCCAGATCTCACGTCATGTTCAGAATCACTCGGGTTATGTCACGCAGACGCGGGGTGGAGATTCCCACTGGGCCCCACATTGGACGTCACTGCGCCCAGGAAGTTTTTCCAACTTCACAGATAGTTTGGTCCATGGCGCCGTCACTCCATCATCTCTGAAAACCGCAGCTGCCTTTAATGTCCGTTAAATCTCGACATCCGTGTAAACGTCGGTGCCACATACAGCACTTTTATTCCGAGTCGCTCTCCTGTTTCTGGGCTCACCGCTGATTTACGGTGACAAACCCGGAGCGCGCTGACGCTGAGATGAAATTAAGAGCCGACTGATTTCCAGCTCAGGTGTCAGTGAATTGAAATAAATCCCGCCGGCGTGCACGAGCCAACACGCATGTCCTCAGTCGGCGGCACACGCGTCGCTGGCGTGAACAGCCACTGCTGTCACGGTAATTTAATATTGTCTCCCACAAGCATAAATATTCTGTGGTTGGGAATAGACGGAGGATTAGTATGGCCTAATTGATAATTGACAAGATTTATTCACCACCCACAATCAATCAAAGCTGCACTCCATAAAGTGGTTTACTGCGTGAAAGCCAGTCGGGCCTTTGATTGTTGGATTCTGATGGTTTGACGAGCTCGACGTGCTGGTGAATGGTGATGTGTGGGGTCCGATGCTAAGCTAACGCTTTCGTTACAGTCAGCTGGGAGTTTTAAATGTGCACATTGAGCTGTTTATTAAAACCCGAAATGCAGATAAATAGTAAAATCTCAAATAATCAACATGTCCTGTCCGGCCCTTTCACATTAAAAGCCTTTTAATCAAACTCCCTTTTCTGCAGTGCACTAAATTCAAAACAGGAAGTGCAGAAGTGTCAGGAATTCCTTCTCAGATGCTTCACATTAAAAGAATTTTCATGCACTTCACATTTTGTGGGGTTTTTTTTTGCGTGTGTGTTTTAAAAGAGTTTTGTTTTCCTGGTAATGACTTTTAAATGAAACGTTTTTGACAGCAAATCAGAACAGAAGAAATATTGGATTTTTTTTTCAGTGAATGAAACGTTGTGTTGAAACGAGTGGCAGTGAATGGTGCATTATGGGTCTGTGGGATGTGTGTCCCCTGAGCGCACGCCGCCTGCATCGTATTGGTCAATATTCCTGCGTTTATTTGAGAATTGACTGTAGTGGAGAGAATCCGGGGACAACATCCTCCTCGGTTGCGTCTTGCAGATTAGCTTGAGGCGCGGTGGCGCTCGCCACCACCTGCGTCTTTCATCCTACACTGCAATACTTGCCACATAGTGGGATAATACTGCTGTGAGGGGAGGCATTTTCTCTCCCTCTCTCATTCTGTTTCTCTCCCTCTCTCCCCCCTCGCTCTCTGAATAATACATCTCCTGCCAGTGGAGTGTCTGTTTTTTTCCCCCTCCTCCTCCTCCTCCTCCTCCTCGGTGTTTGTCTGGTATCTCAGGGTCAATTCGGCAGCTCTGTGCAATAGGAGCATTATGGACTCGTAGTGTGAGACGTGTGCACGCAGCACACGGCGGTCCATGTCTGAGATGCCATGCTCCTGGGAGAGGGAAGCTATCCACATATAAGAAATGAATGAGGTAATGTGCTGGGAGGTAATGGGTTTATGCAACATACTGGAACAGAGAAGCTCATTAGGAGACTGGAGCCTTAACCCCAGTGCTGCTCGCCTTTACTCCCTTTGTCATAGCAGACTGGTGGAAGCCAGGGAATTTAGTGCTGGAGGAGGGAATCCATTTTGGGAGGTGGAATTCAATACTAGGAGTGTTTGCACAGAGGCTCAGGTGAGTTGCTTGATGTATGAAATGGCCTGTCTCCGAGCAGCAAACCAGCCTTGTCATTTCCACTGGCCAGGAAGCGCAATCAATACGAAAGCACTCTGAATTAATACGTATAAGTCACCTATACGTCATGTTAAACGCGCAAGGAAGTCGAAGGCGGCGGTGATTCAAATCTACATTGCAGAAAACCGGAGCTCACCAGGGCTCCGTACTGAAACCCTGTGTTTTTTTAACAGGGACCAAAAAGTTTGTCCTCGTCTTTATTACTTGTGTTTGTTTGTTGTTTGCTGTTTCATTCATTCATTCATTCATTCACATTGTCTCATGATGCAAAATCTCGCTGTTGATTCTTTGGTTTATATCGGATAACTGTGAATTTCAGCTGATTCCTCTGGAGTTAATAAGATTATTCATGCGTCTGTTGATTAATCAGTCATTTGTTTTTTGTTTATTTTAGCTGATTCCTTTACGCTGCTTCGTCTTCTTTTGGATCACTGTCGCGACTAAATTCACCCGTCATATTTCAGTTGTGCTGGACGTTGTCGTGTTGTTGACGGTCAGCTGCCTGCATGTGTGTGTGTGTGCGTCACTCGGTCAGAACTGGTTGAGTAACAGACCCGGGTCGTGTTTGCTCTGTGTGTGATAGAGACGTGGTCGTGGGGTTTTGTCTCTCGCCGCAGTGTCAGCGTTTGTTGCAGGCAGGAGTTTCCGGTCTATTTCCATCGCTGCGTGTTCATTCTAGGTGACTTGGGGGACTGTGTGTCATTAAAGGCCTGTCCTCTGCCTCTAGCCATGTGTGAAATGCTGCGCCTTGGAGATGCTGGTCCACTTTGCTTTGTGTTGACCAGTTTGTAGCCGCTCAGAAAGTCTTGGGTTATAGAGGTCAAGACCATTATTATTATTATTATCATTATCATTATCATTATTATTCACAACAACAACAATAATAATGTTAACGATAATAATCCTGATAATATTGTTAAGCTTGTTCTATCTAGACCTTTATTGTGCTTATTAAAGTGAAAAGTGAAGCTACACACCAGACTTAAGTTGCATTGTATAGTATGTGTATTGATTTGATTAATCCAGGCTTATTGACTGCGCTGTATAGAATACAGTTTTCTCATTTACTGTCAGAAAAGAAAAATGACCCCACTGGGACGTATCACCGCAGCAATAAAGTCGGCCAATTATCCCCTTGTTGACAGTTTCCAAACCATTTTATAGTTGATTCAAAGATATAAAACTTTATTGGATAAAAAGATAAGGGACAGAGGAGTGTATGGTTTTCATGGCTCTGGTTTATACTGTCTATATTATAGGTCCTTCATGACATTTAAAACTTTATTGGACAGGACTTAGAAATCTGGGGGCAGTATATAAAATGAGGAATTTATTAGACTTTGTGCCCTTTTGTGTAGGTTGTATTTGAAATGTCGTATATGGGAGACAGATGAGCGCGGCCCGCCGCGTGGCTCGACCGCCGCCGCCCGTCGGTGATGATGTGCAGTAAAGAGCAAGTAACAGCTGCCGAAATAAAAGGAACATGATCTATCAATATTTAGCATAGCAGATGTGATGTAGCATTTTATAATGCCAGTAATCCCCAGCTGACCCTGTAAGTCGCTAACAGCCGAGTGATTAGTACGTTTAACAAGGCCACAGTGAGAACTGGCTCTTTGCTGTTTATTATTTCAGGTAAACAGATACACAGGATTTTATCTTTATTTTCAGGGTCATCCTCTAACGACTCCGAGCCGAGCCCAGACGCGTATTTCCTGCACACACGCCGTGATTTGATGTGATTCAGCGAAGGCTATAAAAGCCCCGCGTTAAGCCGGAGACTTTTTCCTTTTTTTTTCTTTTCTTTTTTCTTTTTTTCTTTTTTTTTTTTCCCGAGGCAGGTGTGCATCCTCAGCCACGAGAGCAGAATTTAAAAGGAGCCGGGGAGGTAGGCTCTGCAGGGAAACCAAAGCAGGGAGTCAATAAGGCCTGAATTTTTTATGAAGGCAGAGGTATTCAGATCACAGCTCTGCCGACAGAGAGAGCAGCCTCCTGCTCATATGAGGAGACAGTAGTGGTGGTGGTGGAGTAGCAGAGGGTCTAAATCTCTCCCAGATTTACCTCAGTCCTCGTTAACGCCGGAGCTGCTGATCGTTACGGCCGGAAGAGGTGAAAGTACGGCGTTCCGACAGCACGGTGTCAGAAGTGTGCAGCCGAGTCATAATAATAAAACCCAGCGAATGGGTTTTTCTGTGGTTAGTTAAATGTTATGAACACATTCGAATATAAAGGACAGTTCTGGTTTATTACTGCTCCACTTCTGCTGGTTATAGGAACACAGGCTGCGACTAAAGGGGAATTTCATCATCTCCGCTTTCACCCAGTTGCAACGTTTGTAGCATGTGAAAGCACAAACATGAAAAATACCCGCCGCGGTTTCCCGTCACGCCCGCGGCAACGTCGTCACATTGATCAATATTTAATTTTATGATAAGATACAAACAAAGAATATATAGAAATACACAGAAACAAGAAGCTGCGGTTCGGAAAAGTTGGTCAGTTTGTTTAGAAAAGTAATTCACCATCATCATCAAAATACTTCACAACAATAACAGTGACCTTTATTTGACCTTTTTTTTTTTAAACCTGTCTGGTTATCTCTCAGCATGTGACGCAGTGGAGCATTTAGCAGCTAAAGAGATGTTTGCTGCCCCCGGTGGTCGAAACATCTGTTAATTCGGTTTGAAAGAAGCTGACGTTAGTGTCCAGCTGCAAGTTCAGCCTGGTGTCCTCACTTCACTCAGGCAGACAGTATATGTGTGTGTGTGTGTGAGTCTGTGTGTGTGTGTGTGAGAGTGTGTGCGTCTGTGTGAGTCTGTGTCCAGAGACGTTTTGAGTTTGTTATCGATTGGCGGGACAAAGTGCATCTGAGAGCTGATGTGTTGTTGTCAAGCATCGGCTGAAGAATAGTTGACGTTGTGTTGAGAAACGAAAAACAGCTGATCAGCACCTAATCGCATTCATCAGCATCGTTAGCTGCTGCTGCTGAATCGAACTCGACATGCAGGTCACCGGCACAAAGACGCCACGTGACATCGGGATGAAAAGGGAGAATATGAATTCTCCAGCGGGGTCTGAACAGATTCCTGGAAACGTGAACACAGACGGCGCCCTGCTTGTTGATGATGCGGCCCGAGCGCGCACAGGAAGCAGCAGGTGCAGCGCCGCAGAAAGGTCGCGGTTGGTCTTGTGTGAGTGTTGGCCGGCGACAGCAGCTGGGAGATGTCCACAATAACGGACCCTTTTTATGTCCCTCTCCCGTCCCGGCGCTGCTCCGCTGACTCTCATCGCAATTAAAACCAAGTGTCCATCAGAGGCTATCTGTGCTCTGTGTGGCCCATATGTTTGGGTGCTGATAGAGGCTGGATTACTCTGTTTGGGACACAGATAACAGGCTGTTTATAACCTTGGCAGAGTCTGGGGCCTAATCTGGCAGGAGCATATTTCCCCTCGCGCCACGATAAAGGCCTGTTAGCAGCTTTATCACGCGGGCAGATAGAAGTCGAGCCAGAGCGCGATGAGCCCAATCTGGACCCGCACACATGGTTCTGCTGCTTTATTTTTAGAAGCCTACCAACCTCCCCCCTTGGAGGAAAAAAAAAAAAAAAAGAACACATCTCACACACACATTTACACAACGGACCGTCCCACTCCTTGTTGGAAAGGGCAATTAATTTCTACATCTGCCTTCTCGGGCAACACGAGGACCAACAGACAAATAAAAACGACAGTGTCTCCATTCATCATGATAACATCTGGAGTTACATTATAGGAAAAGAGAGCGCGTTCGTCGGGTTGTGTAGTTTTGTTGCGTGTAATGTGGAAGCAAAGAGTCATTAGCCTGAGTCGGAGAACACAATGCAGCCGGGTTCATGTAAGTGATTCTGCTGTTTTTTTTTTTTAATCCACAGTACAAATGGGCTTCTCAATTTATTTTCAAAAATAAAAAATAAAAAAATAAATTAAAGAAAAAATCCGGAATAAATGAGAGGACTGTTGTTTATGGCTGTTTTCCTGCTCTCCAATCGGAGCGTCTCTGGGATACGTGCATGTCGGCTGCTCTATTTTCTGCCTCCTCGTCCTGATGGCTCTGCGTAGGCACAATTAGAGAGAGCGCTCCTTTCACAGCCGGAGAAAATTGTCGTCCTCCGTAAATTGCTTTTGCCGCAGCTTAGAGAAGATCTCTCGTTACCCTCTCATTCAGTCTCTCTCTCTCTCTCTCGCGCGGCCCACTCTCCCCCTCTTTCAGGAAAATTGCTTTCTCGCAATCAACAGATTGCTTCCTGCACTTAGGGGTAAATACAGGTAGACGAGAGCATTAGCATAACATTATTCAGACAAGTGTCAACCTCTAGGCAGTTTGTGCTGCATCTAAGCTCAGTGTGAGGTGAAATGAAGTGCTACAGAGTCGTCACCACCACCGCCGCCGCCACCACCGCCGCTGCTGCTGCTGCTGCTGCTGCGATTCTCCAAGAGGAGCTGAAATAGGCCAAAAGTGCAAGAGGAGGAAAAGATGATGTTCTCCAGCGTTTCAGCACTTAAAAGGAAAAAAAAACAACAAACCCACACTCGCCTCGTCTTGGAGGAGTTTGGAGCAGTGAAATGTGAAGATCTTCCCTCACGGTGACTGAGTGTGTGTGCAGTTTACTCCCCTACAGGCTGCTGGAGAAGATCCTGGAATCTGAACGGGTTGTCGGGTCACGCCGGCCTCGTCATGACGCCGCCACGCGATTTACTGCTCATACGTGGTCCAGAGGAAGCAGAGTGAAAACAGAGCCTGGTGTCGGAATCGGTTCGCGCTGATGCGTTTTCTCGCACGTCACTTTGCTCAAATTAACCTCGCAAGCACGAGTCTAATTAAATTCCCTCATCGTGGCGTCGCACCAGAGGATCTGATGCCCTGCGTCCTCGGGGACGAGCACCAGGCTCCATCTTTCACCCTCCTATCCTCCTCCATCACTCCACCCTTTCTTGTGCTTTCTTGATTGACAGCCCGGGTTTCTTCTGACCTACATTTGCGTTTGCTCCCTGACCCAAATAGGACCCGTGTAATGAGCTGCGTGGCCATTTTTTAATTTGAATCCTGGGCTGAAAACTTGTGCGGGTTTCATCCTGGCTGGGGGGGGCAGGGGGTGTGTATAGGGGGTGGGGGGTGTAGCTGTGGTGCAGCAGTGTCCCCGGGGCTTTGTGTCTGGAGCTGCACAAAGACACTGCCCCATCCAGACGCTGCCCGCACGGCCACCGGCCTCATTCCAGGTCATCTGATTACTAATCAGAGACTCAGATGTGCTAACGTGTCGCATCACTGAGGCGCACAGAGGGCGAATCATCAGTCAGATTTCAATCTTGTTTGTCAGACGCTCTGTCATCAGCTTTCCTCCCCAATAGCCAAAAACCCATTCAGCGGCTGTAACGTAATCGGACTGTGCAAGGAGGCCGTTATTGTTTCCTCCTCGGCGGCGGCGGCGGGAACAGTCAGAACTGGCTGCAGCTTGTACACAAACACACAGAGAGCGAGCGAGAGAGCAAGAGAGAGAGAGAGAGAGAGAGAGAGATCCCAGCCTGAAAGCCATGTGATGCTCTCAGGACGCGGCGCTGGCGTTAGTGCATCAGCCATCACCGCAGTCCTCACGCTGGATACTGGATCAGCAGCTTCCTGATGAAGATGCTCTGTCACGACCTGTCAGGTCTGATCTGTGTGTCAGACGTGACACGTCGCACACAGATGAGTTCTACTGTAACAGATACATAAACATTGACTCACAGGAACAACCGCGCCACTTGTTTCCTGGTTTCATTTCCTGTCTCTTCACTGAGGGATTCTCTCTTATCAGCCCGTGTGATATGTGAATAATCTCTTTTTTTAACCCCTCTCCGCCCCCCGTTTGCAGCTTCATAATGAAAATTTCCCATAGTCCCTGATTTTGATTAACACCCTCGCCGCTGTTAGCGTTAGCGGCTGCGCGAGATAAAATCTGTCCTCCTTCAAAGAGAAGGAGGGAAGGAGGCGTGTTCACCTGGAAATGGGCCTTTTTCATTCCTTTCTCTCCGGCTGGAGTCCAAATCGTTTCCTGTGATATTGCTGAACAATCAGGAAGAGGAGCGTCTCTGGCGTCCTTCCCCGCGTTGACTCGATTCCCACAGTAAAACGGGCCCTCGACAGCTGGACACGTGTCCTTACTCAACATCTTCCATCATGTGTTCGATGGCCTCTGGTTTTCCATGGGCCTGCAGGGCTCCGCCCTCCGATTCACACTAAAAAAAACCCCAGTCCTATTATTTCTCCAGCTAAATAACACGGCTCCCGAAGGCGTTGTCTGATGTTTTAATGAGAGCCCCAATTCCCGATGCTCGGCGCCGTCTTCTCCTCGGCGTTTCCTTAAACTGCCAAGTAAGAGCGCCATTAATAATTCAGCTCATTAAAGTGTGTAATTAATCTGGAGCTGTGTAACAAGGAGAGAGTGGAGCGAGGGGAGGAAACTCTCCAGGGGGCACAAGAGAAACATTGGGCTGAGAGACACAGCTCACCCGCTGTGATGGAACCGGTTCCCGGCACACAACCAGCTCGCCTGCATCATTTATCTGCCAGGAGAAAAAGCTACGGGGGGGGCGCCACAGCCGCCGCCACAGCCGCCGCCACAGCCGCCGCCACAGCCACATTTGATTTGGTCTCTAAATAAAAGAGGGGACATAGGATGCAGGAAATGGAGACAGAGGAAGTCAGTATGTGATCTGTTTGTTACCAGGTCATTTTGTTTTGTATAGGTGCATCAATAATGACGATCAGGAGTCATCGGACATAAAAACATTGTATGTTTGCGTTTGTTTCACAAAAGGCTTCGTGCTGTTCATATTTACATATTTACTCTCTGAAAAGCACCGCCGCTGATGTGCCGCGAGTCGCCGTTTGTTCCAGGTCGACCCGAGTAAACGGAGGTGTTGGCGCTCAGCGGTCCCGCTGCCATTCACCGAACCCGCCGCTGCTCCAGATGTGGCTCAATTTACTGCACCTCGGCTAATCATGGTGATTAAGGATTAATTAGTGTTAATCACTTTTACATAAACCAGTTGGCAGTAGGAGAGCGGCACTCTGTGAAAACCACCACACAAGACTGTGTGTGTGTATGTGTGTTCTGACCTGGTTTCTACTCCTGATCCTGGTCCTGTACCAGGACCGTGCATGTGTGTGTGTGTGTGTGTGTGTGATGCTGCAGGAGTCGTTTCTCGACATTGTCGCTCTTCCAGCCGCAGCTGTATCCCACGTCAGCTGATGCCAAACAGACTCCGTTGTGTGCTGCTACAGGAGATAAGAATGTGGAGGAGCATAACTGCTGTAGCTTCCATTAACGCAAACTGACAAGAGACTCCCAGGGACATCAGGGGTCCCTGTGAACCCCCCCCCCACACACACACACACACACCGCCACCCCCTGCACAGGCTGAGGGTGGCTGTGTGGTCACCTTCCCTCCGTGGCCTGGTTTCACACTGTGACATGCTCGTCTGCCCTCCTGAAGGAATGGCTTTAATAAGGTGGAGCGGACATGGCAGGCCCAGTCAACACACGGCCCGGGGGCCACACACGGCCTGGGGGCCACGCATGGTCCCGCTCTGGTACGTGCTGCCAGGCGCTGGATGTTTCAGGGAGACAAGTTGCACAGTGGAGTGAACTCAACACAACTCTGGTGATGGATTCCTTTACAATGTTCGAGCAACACCGCGCTCTGGAATGTTGCTCGTTTTCTAACGACATAGACCTTTTTTTCCCCGTTAGGTGACGAACACACCTCTGGGTCGTTACGTTGAAAGTAAATGCAGTCAAATAAATGTTTTAATTCTCTGCATCACTCGTTATGTGCATATCTAATAAGTCAGGTGGAATTTTATATTATTTTATCTTTCTGGCAACAGGAACAGAGGAGCAGGATTTAACAGTTTGATGCCTGTCGTCTTCCTCCCGGTGGATGTTGGTTCTCTTTCCATTCCACTACACTTGCGACTGTATAATGAATTATGCCAATGTTGAATTAGCATGTAGCCGTCACTATGGCTCGGGCGCCCGCCTGGTGACAGGACCACCGCAGCACAGGCCTGCGTCAAGCGAGGGGGGCTTGTTCTGTGATTTATTAACTGCTGAAGTCACAATGAAGGGAAGCACCAGTGCAAACAAACACACACACACACACACACACACACACATATATGTGTGTCTATATGTGTGTGTGTATAAAACATAAAATCTTAATGACAATTTTTAAATATTAATCAGTCAAATCATTTGGAAATAATTTATTAACTCTATGTGGAACGTGCATTCACCGTTCTTATCAAGTGTCAGGCTGATGTGGCCGTTGATCTGCCGGGACCTGCAGTCAGCTGACCTGCGCCGTGTTTGACTTTTGGCCGACTCTCGCCACCTGTGCTCGCGGTGATGTAACACTCAGGATCGCGTCTCGCCGCGTGGTTGCAGCGTGGACAACCTGCGAATTGCGTCCCTCACGTTGAACCGAGGCACCCCACCCCCTGTCAGAGTCTTTTACATTTGACTGTCCATCTCGCTAACTGTGACAGAACGGCGAAACATCATTAATTAAACATCAGGCTTTTCCCCCCGTTCACCCGATCACCATGACAGGCCGCCACGGCAACAGTCCCTGTTGACATGCCTTCGAAATCTAGAAGGGGATTACATATGGTAATGGATTTTGACAGCCTGCCATTTGCCGCCGTTAATCTGATAGGATACGATATCTGGACTGCAGAGCGCGGCGTGCTGCACCTTGCCAACTCTGATATTGTTAGGCCACGAAGGAACTGACTCATTCTGAGGATGCGAGCAGTGTCCTGAGAGAAATCTTAATCCCCTGTCAAGCCTCTGATACGAACCCAAACACTGTCACCGACTCGAAACTGTATCTTTAGACCTGGTCCCAGGCTGCCAACCTACTTTTGTCTCGCCAGTCTTTATTCCCCTCCAGTGGGAAGAGTTTTTTCCCCGGTCTTTGTGCGGTTAAGACTTAACCCGAATGTTCCGCGATGAATCCCGCTTGCTGTTTGCTGAATTAATATTTTAATACACACACCCGTCTTCATATGAGGCCGACAGCCAATCTTCCCGAATGACTAATATATGGGAACCAGAGAACGTTACACATGTGCTTTCTGAAAACAAGCAGCGAGGGGGGCGGAGAGGGGGACGGGGGGGGCAGGGCAAGCTGCTTTCCCTCAAATAGGGATGTAAATCATCTCAGAGCATGATATTCCGAGCTTATCCTCAAAGAGCAAATGCTTTTTCCCTCAGTGTGTGTGTGTGTGTGTGTGTGTGGAAATGAAATAAATATTCCCAGATAAACGACCAGACAGTTAAACATCCACCTCTCCAAGAGCCCATTGCCCCGGGCTTGTATTAAATATCGATTTGATTTGCAAAAGGCCAGATGTTGCGGGGTTAAATAAATGTCATGTTCTCCCGTTCCGCTTGGCTTTTCTTGTCTTCTCAGCCAGTGACATTTTGTCTTGTTGTGTGTACACAGAGCTGTAAAAGCACTGGCTGCTGCACCAGCGATCCGTCCTCACCTCTAACCTGCTAACCGCACAACGGAAACCAACGGAACCATGTTTTTATTCATGGTAATACAGAAAATAAAGTGCGGTGGCGGCGGCGGCGGCGGTGGCGGTGGCGTCGCCTGGTGCTCGGCTCCTTGTGAGAATTGCTTGTCAAGAACGGGAGCGAGGAATAAGGCATCGTCTGACAACACGCCGTCGCTGAAATGCCTCCAAGAGGGAAATGGCATCCATTAGAGACATACAGAAAATGTGTGTTCGCTGAGGGGGGAGGGAGGGGAGGGGAGGGGGTGTGTGACTCTCACACACACATACACAGATAATTGTTTACCCCTGAAAGAACCTGCGATGTTTGTCTGCGGGTGGCTAAGTAAGTTCACCGGCGGCGCTATTGGACGGGGAGTGGCCAGCAGACCCGAGGCTCGGGAAACATCAGGACGAATCAATTAGGCTGCGATTAGCCAATAAAGTGGCCCTCGCTGACTCGTGTAATTATGACCCAGAGCCAAAGCCAGTTTTATGGCAGCACATCCCCCCACCCCCCCTTTCTTTTCTTTATTAATTTTATTCGTTGGAGATAATCCCTCCACGGTTTTAATTCTCTGTGTAAGGGTTCGGGATGGAATAAATAAATGATCTGTGGTTTCGTCCAAACGTCCAACAATCATCACGTCTGTGGAGGACCACGCCAATTACCGTAAATTCCGGACTACAGAGCGCACCTGATTATAAGCTGCACGCTCCAATTTTAGAAAGAAAAACAATTTTGTACTTGTATAGGCCGCACCGGATAGGTGTCCCCCGTTGTATGAGATACAGGGGGTCCTCTAATTACGTCGGTGGCGAATTACGTCGTTTTCGTAGTTAAGACACATCTCCCGTGAACTTCCTCGTTTCGGATTAAGCGGTTTGCCCCGTAAATATGTACAGACTTCACACTGGAAGAGTTGCTGAGCGCTCGCTCAGAGAGACAGAGAGAGGTGCTGCAGAGCCTGCCGGCACCTCCACAGCTGTGTTTACTTATGTGAAATGGCCGGCCGGCCGGCCGGCCGGCGGGGGGGGGGTCTCAACCCCTACGGTGTGTCAAGAGGGACAAGAGGGACAAAAGGCAATTCACCATAACAAACTCTTAGTTTAGCGTGGTGTTATAGCGACATCTGGTGGCACAATGTATGCACAATGGCACAATGGGTGTATGGTCCGATTTACGTCGAAAATCACCCCATGAAAAAAACATGTATTAGCCGCACCGTATTATAAGCCGCAGTGTTCAAAGTGTGGGAAAAAAGTAGCGGCTTATAGTCCGGAATTTACGGTAGTCGCTCAAATAAAAAAAACGTACTCCTCGTAGAATCCGCGTTAACCCCACTCATGAGCCACTTCCCGTCAGATTGTACGTTCAGACGCGGCAGGAAGAGCTGATATTATAGGGAGCAGCCACTTGGCTTGTTCCCGGCTCAGAGGACACTGTGTAAGTGTGACAGTGTGCTGTCAATGAGGGATGACAGTACACAGCCAACATGGCGTAATGCATTGTTCCTTCCCGGGTCCCTCCTGACAGATGCTCTCCAAGACAGCTGGATCAGCAGCGCGAGCGGCGCCGGGATCTGGGCCGCACGAGGAAGCGGCTGTGATATGAGGCTGATTAGCGAGGGTGTACACGTGTCAACAAGCCGGGCCTGGGGATCGCGTCACAGTTTGCGTTGGTTGTCATCGCAAAGACACGTTTACCTTTTTGGTTTCGAGTACTAATTCTCTGCTTTGTGGATTGTAGCCATTTGCTGTTCGTTTGTCAGTGACCTTTCTTTGTAGAAAAAAAAGAGAAAAAAAGAAAAAGTCAGCCCGCTGGTGTTTTTTTTTTCTCTCTTTCGCGTCCAAGACATCTCCTAAGAAATGACCTTCCCTGCAACAGCAGCTCTTATAAGACTGATGTTGAAGGTGCCTCCGTTGCCAAGTAAAATAAAACACTTCATGAATGTTAAGCTGAAACTTGGCAGAGGAGAATCCAGTCGTTTGTGTGGACACAGGGAGTTTTTATGTTCCATTTTCATTTGACGGTCTAGACATTTTATGGGTTCCAAAAGAAACCAGCCTCAGATTCTCAGCAGAAACATCTTAAAAGTGCTGCGACGTATTATTTTGCGACTCGTTCCCCCTTTTTCCTCTTGTCTCCTCGTCCCCTCGTCTCCCTCGTCCCCTCATCTCCTTCGTCCCGTGTTTACAGAAAGGTGTCGGATGAGAAAATTGGACATGGACGTTTCTCTGAATCTTACGAGGAAGTCATTTTCCGTTCACCCTGCGATACTTAAAATAGCTTCTCGTTTTGAACTTTCATAAAAAAAAAAGAAAGTGTACTTTTTCTTTCTTCTTCTTTCAGTATATTTTTCTACGAGCTGAAAATTACTTCCAGAAAGTGCAGCTCATTTTTTTCTCAGTGGGATATTGTGGTGTGCTCATTTTAACACCCACTTTAGTCTGGTATTTATGAGGTGGTAACTATGGGGGGGGGGGGCTGCGTCTCCATACTGCTGCGTGTTCAGGAGGGGGGGTTAGGGGTTGATGTACATTAACCAAAGTGAACAGGCGGGTTCAGAGTTTCTGGTGGAGCGGGTTTGATCAGGTCATGTGACGCGGCTGCAGTGGCCGCGTTGTGGCGGTTAGACGGGTTAGAAGCCGTTTCCCGTGATGGAGTGATGGAGGAGCGCGGGTAATTAGACAGGATGTTTGTACAGTCCTGCCATCCCAAGAGACCCACCCCCCCCACTCCGCACTCCTCATCCTCCTCCTCCAACGCTCCTCCTTTACTCAATCTACCTCCCGCTGAGCTCGTGGCCTGAACCCGTGACCTCTACCACTCGCCAACAGTTGCCATATTTGCATTTCCAGTCCACTTATACGCAGGCGGGGTGACTGAGCACCCCCCCCCCCCCCCCCCCCCCCCCCCCCCCCCCCCCCTCATTCTCATCGCACTGACCTCCCGCCCGCTCCTACCAGCCCGGACAGCAGTCTGGGGTTAATGCACCAAGTGCTCCCATTGTCTCGCCGTTAATGAAGTGCTCCCTGTGCGACCCGTCTCATTCCGCAGCAGTGGCAGTGGCAGCCAGACAAACGGCGAACGGGGGCGCTTCAAATGGCTATCGACACATGCGGGGCATGAAGTCACAGAGTCTCATCTCCTGTTAGCACCGCGACGGCCGAGCTCTGTAACGACAACGCCAGGCGCCGTCGATGCTCTTTCGATGTCCACTCTGGGATCAATTTGGATCCTAACAGCTCCACACACACACACACATAGACACACACACACACATAGACACACACACACACATAGACACACACAGACGAAGGCGTTTTGTATTGAAATGGATGGTTCTCAGATGGAGGAGGAAGAGTCAGAGTCTGTTTTCACCTCAGAAAATGGAAGGTGGGACTTGACTCTGATAGAGAATGGCAAGGGAGACCTCTAGTGGAGGGCAGGAGTACCCATTCAGACCATTGTTGTTGATGCAGTTTCATTCACCATCATAGGGCACGAGTGTATCATGTCAAGTTGTGTCACATTTACAACAACCAAACAAACTGCAAAAGTTACAGATTTTTAAAAAAAAGCTACTTGTATATAATTAATAAAAAATAAGCACAATCCCAGTTAATGATGCTGATGGAGATGGAAATGAGGGAAAATTGATTCCAGCAGCTTTCAGAGATGCCATCTGAAAACTAACACATAAAAACCAACACATCTGCACCTCGTCGTCCCACTGACTGTTTGTGTCATCAAGTCTCCAGCTGACTCATACATCGTTGACACGATGAAGCTGCTGGTCTGCTAAACACCAGAAATAAGTTTTATAAAAACAATTAACACTTTCTAAAAGCCAAGAGCACAACATCAAATTGGACCTAAAACCAGGAAGGGTCAGTTTCCAGGGGTAAAAGCCAAAGAGAAGCAGTAAATCTAATGAGGAATGAGCTTTTTGCTTGAAGGAAAGAAAAATCATAAAACACTGATTTAGGACATTTGAATACCAACGATAACAGAGAAACAGAGAAAGAAGCAAAGCTAACAAGAGTTAGCTCTTTAAAGCTGAAGATCCTCTTTCAGTCATTTTTCAAAATCAGATTTTGACTTTGACTTTGCAGGTTCCTGCGTCACACTGAGCTGCTGAACGCGTGGTTTCCACTCAGCAGCGTCAGCTGAGCAGCCAGTTGACAGCTCCTTATGGTGCATCACGCCACTGTAGGTGTGACCTTTGTGACTGACCTCTGACCTTCCCCTGTCATTGCAGTGCTGAGTATCCGTGGCGCCCAAGAGGAGGAGCCCCCAGATCCCCAGCTCATGCGTCTGGACAACATGCTGCTGGCAGAGGGCGTGTCCGGTCCGGAGAAAGGCGGCGGCTCGGCGGCGGCGGCGGCTGCAGCTGCGGCCTCGGGGGGAGCCGGAGCTGATAACTCTGCAGAGCACTCTGACTACAGGGCCAAGCTGACCCAGATCAGACAGATCTACCACACCGAGCTGGAGAAGTACGAACAGGTGAGGACGTTTTACCTGATGTTTCTATTTACTGATTTATATCTCCACCATCTGAGCTCCTCAGAGTCACAGACTGTCAGACAGTGAATATATCATCAGATCTTCTGATACAAGAAGAAGGTTTTTCTATGAGCTGATGGAACACTCCATCATAGGCAGTGTGTGTGTGTGTGTGTGTGTGTGTGTGTGGGAGGGGGTGATTTCCTCTCGTTGCCTTTATAACCAGTGCGTCCATCATGACAGTAGCTTTCCCTTTTGCACGAGTGTGTGAGTGAGACAGCTGAACACACACGTCGACAGACGCAGACAAAGACTGACACGAGTCGACAGGGGGAGAGGAAGTAAAGACGAGGCGGCGGCGGCGGCGGCGGCGGCGGTGGCGGCGGCAGGAGACGCGCAGTCGCAGTGTAACATCGTGGCAGATTTGCTCCTGGTGTCGAACGGGCGGGATGAATGAGACGTCGTGGTGTGTTCGTCTCTCAGGGTGGCGACGTTGTGAAAGTGTGTGTGTGTGTGTGTGTGTGTGTGTGTGAGAGAGAGAGAGGAGGGAACCGCTGTCATTGGTTCCTCATCTCAACGCACTGCCATCACCACTTCTGTTAAATATGAAATATATCAGCGCTTCTATTCCCCCCTGACTCCATGAGAAATCTTATCCCACAACTCCATTAAGCAAAGAGCTGTTTTTTTTTAGTTTTTTTTATCATCTGTGAATTTTTTTTTAATCCTCTGTGTTCACTGCAGGCTTGTAACGAGTTCACCACTCACGTGATGAACCTGTTGCGGGAGCAGTCGCGCACGCGGCCGATCTCGCCCAAAGAGATCGAGCGCATGGTGAGCATCATCCACCGCAAGTTCAGCTCCATCCAGATGCAGCTCAAGCAGAGCACCTGCGAGGCCGTCATGATCCTGCGCTCCCGCTTCCTCGACGCCAGGTGTGTGTCCTCTGTTCAAACCACACACACACACACACACACACACACATACACACACACAGAGGTTTCACGCTGCAACTAAACTCCGACGTTAACAACACTGTAAATACGACATCACGCGCTCCTCTCTCAGCCTCATATCCATATGAATGGCAGGTGTAGGAGGCCTATCATGCTACACACACATGCTGTTTTGCTTTTCAACCACACACACACACACACACACACACACACTCTCTGGGCTGGTTTGCATCCATCCCATTTGGGTCAGCACACTGAGCAACACTGGCCAATAAGAGCTCCCTCCATATCACTAACCACTTCCCCTTTTTTAATGTAATCGCTTGTACCTTCTGATGCGCGCTCTGGATTTGCATACATTCCTCCCAGGATAAATCTCTGAGTCTGAGTCTGAGTTGGAGTCATAACATTTAAATGAGGCATGTGCTGCCTTACAAAGCTCCCTATCTATTCTCTTGCAAATGACTGTGGCGGCGGCGGCGGCGGTGGCGGTGGTGGTGGTGGTGCAGCGAGGCTGAGCGGCACCACCACGCTCAGCTCCACTGATTAATCTGCTACTGGCTGCTGGAGCCCATGCTGTGCACATTTACATATTCTCGAGCAGGCTTTTTGACTGTGGGACAGATATTTCAGCACAAATCTCCTCACCGGTGGATACGCGCACACACAGATTGTGCAGCGTTGCCCCTGCAGCTTATGCAAAGCCCTCTTTAGATGTGGCACATGCAGACACGGCCTGTTAGGCGCTGCAGATAGACGGGCAGTCATCTCTCCGGCATCAGCATGTCTGTCGACTTAATGTGTTACAGTTAGAGCCTGTCGCGGGGTTCGTTTTCATGTGCGTCACCTCGAAGAAGAGATGTATCAGTAGTTTATGGTTTTGTCTCTGTGCCCTGTGTCTCTGTGGATCATTATCTGTGTTTACTGTTCAACATTTTATGTTTTGTTTTGTTTTTCATCACTACCTCGAAGCACTTTGTAACTTTTTTTTTAGCGATTACCTGTGATTACCTGCCCCGCACTGATCCACAAACAGGCGAAGTTAGCAACATGCTAATAAAAGCAGCTGAGCTTTTAGAAGCTAATTGGTCAGTTTCCCCCTTCTGTCTAACGAGCACTTTGCAATTAATTAATTGAGTTTTGCAAAATTCCAATTTAAATCAGCAACTGCCGAGGATGTACTCGAATGAACGAATTACTTAGTTTGCACACAGTACAACTGGAAGATGTTTATGTTAACATACAGGCTGTGAATTTTTATGACCTGTCAGCAAGTAACAGTAGATATTGTCTTAATTGTTATGATCCTGACGATGTGCCGTTGCGACTGATGATGCTTCTTTCAGTTGCTCATAAACGCAGCTGAAGTGAAGCAATTCTGGACCAAATTGTTCCCTCGAGTCCAGACAGAGTGAGTCACAGTACAACTGCTGCTAAATTGAACGTTTCTATGTGTGAGGAGGTTTATACAACGGTGAGACCCAGAGTCACAGAGACCTGGTTTTACCGCCACTCGAACATGACTGGCGGTAACAGGGTTCGCTTCCCGGTATTAATCCTGGACGCTCTCTTTCCAGACGGAAAAGACGGAACTTCAACAAGCAGGCGACAGAGATCCTGAATGAGTATTTCTACTCGCACCTCAGTAACCCCTACCCCAGCGAGGAGGCTAAAGAAGAGCTGGCAAAGAAGTGCGCCATCACAGTGGCCCAGGTACACCACACCACACTGCACCACGCCACCTGGTGGAAACCTATTGTACACAGACAGAGCTGTGAGACCAGCTCGGTTTTCAGTCTGAAGAAGCAGCTCTGAGCATCTTGGCAAGTAACCTGACAATGTATCTTCTGACTGTCACAAGTACAGACAGCAGCTCTAATCTTTTAGCTGAACCTTTCATTGAGACAACAAAGGAGCCAGAGTATAAATATGTCTGAGTTGGTTTCTGGGTTTTTAAAAATCAAACCAGACTAAGCTATTTTTGACCAGTGACAGTGTTTCTATTGAAATGATGCAAGCTGCTGTCACCGATCATATCACATTTAACACGTGTGCACATAGACAGAATAAACAAACTCCAGAGTCAATTAAAAAAAACACTTTTATTCATTTAAATTTAAAAAAAAACTGTGTTTGATATTGTCATAAAAAATTCTGTTTTTCATTGGAGATCAAAGATTAAAAAAAAATAACCCATACAATGGCATTTGTCTTTTTTTGAAATAAGAACCAACTATAAATCTTACGGTAATTAAGCAATTATCTAACGATGTGAAGATGTATGTGCCAGTGATGCTGACGAGCAAAAAGTAAAAATATTTTGGCACCTTGTTTTTCCGTCTTTGCAGTCTAGCACTCAAGTTGTTTCAGTCCTGTGAGAATTGATAATAAGGAAAGCAATGACAACACCAAGGTAAACAACAGTTTGTGTTTTGAATCCATCACTTGGGAATGGATTATTTTCTCAATTGGTTTCATTAATTTATACCAAATGAAACGAGGATGCACCTGGGCCTGATTGTAGAAGCTGCTCAGCAGCTGAATGATTTGTAGAGTTTCTGTTTGGTGGCCATAATGAAGGAGAATGTTTACCTCCTCTGTATCGGAAACTTTGCAGGATTGATTTGGTTTTCATTTTAATGTTGTTTATCATTAGCGCTGGGATTACCCCCCCGGCTTCATCTGGGAGTCCATTAGTCCTAATGGGTGTTAGCGGATGTTGACTGATTGGTGCTTGCGTGAGTTCTGATGATAGCTGCAGTCACGGTGACATAATGAGACTGTTATTGGCAATCATTCCATCCTGGCACTAATGCGGATTCACAGCATCAGTCTGTGTAGCCCCCCCCCACCCCCACCCCCACCCCCGACAGAGGCTGTCTGCAGCATTACACTCACTATCAAGGCCACGGCCGCCAGACGCCACCGCAACGATCTGTTTGTTAAGATTTCATGTGAATTAAACTACGTTCTCTTGTTTGTCTGCCAGGTTTCCAACTGGTTTGGGAATAAAAGAATCAGATACAAGAAAAACATTGGTAAGTTCCAAGAAGAAGCCAACATGTACGCTGCGAGAACTGCCGTGAATGCGGCTAATGCATCCTCACACGGAAGCCAAGCAAATTCACCCTCAACTCCAAACTCTGCAGGTGAGACAGGAAGTCCCTGGCTCCGTTCAGCTGTTAGACAGTGCCTCCTCTTTGCATTACCACAACCAGGCTATGATTGCAGATGATCAAGTAGATTTTAAATGCTGGTGCTGGTGATTTGTAAAGAATGAGGGAAAACAGAAAGGTAACCTATCACCAGGTGAAGCACAACTATTCTAATGAACAGGTTCAACTTTTCCCCTTTAATAACAACATTAACTTTCATACTTTAATAACAACATTACCTTTCATACTTTAATAACAACAAACAACCCTCTGGACCAGAGCTGTGTCCGAGTTCAGCCACCTGATGCCAGGTCGCTAACCCACTGATACCTGGGATAATAGATAATAATAGATAATAATAATAGATGATAATAGATAATAGAGCTCGACCATTAACGTGTCTGACAAAACAATGTCGGACGCATCATTTAGGCTACAGTCCATATTTTGAAAAGTGTCTGTATTTGATGTTGTGTATTAAAAAAATTAAGAGGAGTTTGAAAAAGCAAAAAGAAATGTACCCATCTGTCCATTTAAAGTTACATTTATATGTGATCTCCTGTTTATACAAATAACCACTGAATTAATCTACATTTAAATGAAACCTTGGGTGTTTTTCTTAGGCTAGCAGTTTCACACTAATTCCAGTTAGCTAACCCACACACACCTGAGCCTGATGTGTATTTGACTGACATGAAACTGTATTTGTCTGTGGACAAGACAGCAGGCCTGTGCCTTCATCATAACAATGGTCTTCCACTTCCTGCTTTTAGATGTAGGCCAACTACCATTAACCTCTAACGACACAAACGATACACAAATGACCCGACACAAACACGTCTCATGCTGCTTTTCTGTCCTCTTGTGTCCTGTAGTTTCACCGTAGCTCAGTTCCTCTGATCTAACTGTGCCTGTCTGCCTGCTAGCTAACTGCATGGTGCTCCTCTGGCCCCTAGGGGCCGACTTGCTCCTCCTGCTTGCCCTCTGTCCCTCTGTGATTCGACTGCTCCCTCTCTCCTTTCAGGTTCTGCTGGCTCTTTTAACATGTCAAACTCCGGGGACTTGTTCATGAGCGTGCAGTCTCTCAATGGGGACTCGTACCAGGGGGCTCAGGTGGGAGCCAACGTGCAGTCACAGGTAGGGGCCCCGAGCAGCACAGCAGCACAGCGGCAGACAGACCCACAACCAATTCAGCAGACCTTTAGTTTTGTCACATGACTTGAACTAATAACAGTAATTAGCTTAATGCCCTGTTCTTGTTAGCACAGGAAAGCACAGGGGGTGTTTCCTGTACATTTAGAAGTTATGTCGCTAACATAACTTCTAAATGTTATGTTAGCGACAAGCTACTTTTCATGCTGCCTTCAAAAGGAAAGCGTGACCCGGCGATTGAAATGTGGCAAGTCACATGTTGTGCTTGTTGTTCAGGTGGTTAAATCTGGGAAACTACTGCTGCTAGCCAGTGGCAACATGGATGCTAGTATTAGCATCTAGGTGCCTCAGAGGCTGACAGTTTAGCAGGCTAGCAGGCGTGGAACATTAGGCAGGAAGTGCAAAGGCATAATGACAAACAGGAAATGCGAGTGTGTTGGAAATAACAAAACATTTGGCCTGAAACAAATTAAAATTAGATTAAGTATAAATTTGATTAAGTTTAAATAAGATTAAGTATAAATAAGATTAAAATTACAGTCACAAAATTAGCATCTGGTTTTACTCTCTAAAAAGACACAAAGCTAATTCAGGCTGTGACCACTATAGCAGTATTTTGGTTTTCTGCTAACGTTGCATGCTAACGAGTCCTGCTCTCGTCACTCTGGCTTCATCTGACAAACATAAAACGTAACATTTCATTTTGCTGTTTGACAATAACACCGCTTCACCTGACTCATCAGACCTGCAGTGGAACATCACACGCTAATTAACACATCGATGGAACAAACCTATCATCTATGTTATTTATTGTGCTTTTGTGCGTTTGTGGTTACAAAAACTTCTAAATGTCTGCTGTGGAAAAGACTTGTTGAGGTTAAGCCTGTGAATTAACAGGCCAAAAGACTGAAGTGATTTTATTCCATATTTCCTAATAGTTTGTTGTCGTCTGTAAACGTTAACATGCGGGAGTGTTGCCGTGTTGTCGCCTCTCGCCATCGACTCTGACCTTGCTTTGTCGCTTGTTTCAGGTGGATACCCTTCGCCATGTTATCAGTCAGACAGGCGGATACAGTGAAGGACTCACAGCCAACCAGATGTACAGTCCGCAGGGCATCAACGTAAGGAGCTTTTTTTTCTTTTCCGCTCGCCAATTATTTCAAAGCCATAGGGCTCCACTGCCACTCGCCACCACTCGGCCCTTCTCTGCTCTGGTCACCTTGTTGATTGGTTGTGTGTCGCCTGTGCTGCAGGCAGTACACTGTACACACACACACACAGACACACACATGCAGAGCCACCATCTGAGCCTGTCATGTATAATCAGGTCGGGGCGTAGCACCTGCAGACACGTCGAACGGCACAAACAGGTGACGCCTCGTGCACAGGACTTTGAATTTCGCTCTGACCTCCTGACCCCTGAGGCTCTGAAGCTCCCATTAAGGCATCTAGGGAGAGAACGTTGGCGTAGCCTCGCGGCGCAGGAAGCTGCCGTACGACTGTGTTCCCTTCACGTTGGTCTTATTTTACAGTGGGGTTCAGGTACAGGCGTGGGGGTTGTGGAGGGGAGGGTGTGTGTGGGGGTGGGGTGGGGGGGGCGTTGCTGCCGGCTGCAAACTGTAGGGAAATCCACAGCGACAAGCCGTGTCGTAAAGGGGAAAATCGATACGACAGACACAAGGAGAGCAGAGTGTGGACTCGGGACAGCAATCCAAGCGCATTGCTCAGATCATGTTCCTGCCGCACTAATGGCCCTGACAGCGAGGACGGGGACGGTCGCAGCCGAGGCCCGGGCTCCGCCGGCGCCCACGTCGTGCCTCAGTGGCCGTATGATAATCAGACGAAATGTCTCCCGTATAAAAACATGTATGTGTATTCAATTTTTTTTGGGGGGGGGGGGGGGGGGGGGGGGGGGGGGGGGGGGGGGGGGGGGGGGGGGGGGGGGGGGGGGGGGGGGGGGGCGTTGCTGCCGGCTGCAAACTGTAGGGAAATCCACAGCGACAAGCCGTGTCGTAAAGGGGAAAATCGATACGACAGACACAAGGAGAGCAGAGTGTGGACTCGGGACAGCAATCCAAGCGCATTGCTCAGATCATGTTCCTGCCGCACTAATGGCCCTGACAGCGAGGACGGGGACGGTCGCGGCCGGGGCCGGGGCCCGGGCTCCGCCGGCGCCCACGTCGTGCCTCAGTGGCCGTATGATAATCAGACGAAATGTCTCCCGTATAAAAACATGTATGTGTATTCAAATGGGCGGCTCGGAGCGCGGCGTTAACCCTGAGAGGCGGCTAACGTATTCGTTCTCAGTCCTCGGACCTCATGGATACGTTCTCCTTGGACGCCTGCTTGCTCTACCACATCTTACACCACCACAATACGCTGTATTATTCACTTTTATACCCTATAAAGAAGCCCCGCCATGCATAATGTAGGAGTCGGATATCTGTCTTCCACCCTGTGCGCCTGTAATTTATGTAGCTGCGGCTTGTAAGTTAGAAATGTTTCTCTCTTCAGGAGGTCAGAGTGTGTGTGTGTGTGTGTGTGTGTGTGTGTGTGTGTGTGTGTGTGTGTGTGTGTGTTGAAAACTGTGCAAAGGAGATCCAAATAGATTATGATATGGGAATGGGATGTTTTTTTTCCAGATCAGAGATATATATTTTCAACCTGCTGGTATAAAGGAAAAGAAAACATTTTCAGACAATCAAAGACAGATGGTAGAAGAAGGATGAAACGAATGAGAATGTTCAAGAAAATCATCTATTTGAATGAGGATAAAAGTGAAAAAAGTGAATGAGCAGATACATAATTGATGCTGTGGACAATGACAGCTGTAATTACACAGTGAAGTCAGACATTGGACGATATAACTCCTCCACGTTTGGAATAACAGGCTTGGAAATGAAAGGCTGTGGAATGAAAGTCCCAGTGTTTCCTGACGGTGTGAATTGAATTGACTGTTAATATGCTCAGTGGTCTTTAACAGGCCTGTCTGTGGTGGTGGTGGTGGTGGTGGTCTTACATAGCTCCTGTTATAATTACTGCACGTGATTGGACTTGTTATGGTTTCAGATGTCTGTTCATGCAATTTGCACATTATTCATATTATTTTCAATGAGAGTGACAGAGGAAATCTTGTGCATGTTTTCCTTGTTCGTTTTTTGTGTATTTTCTTCATTAAGTGAATTTGAGTGAGCAGTGCATGATGGGATACGGGCTGTAATTCGCTCCGTTTCTGCCCGGTTGGAAACATGATTGTATTTCTTTGATGTGCGTATTGTTTTCAGGCATTCGCTGTAATTGGAGCTTTTGGCTTTAGGCCGTGTGGATGGTGAATAACAAATATCTGTGTTCGTACACGACGTCGCCCTCAGGACTTTATACATCACTGTCTTTGATTCCTCTGTTGGAGCCATGAGCATGAAAGCAAATGGCTTCACCGCCCGTTCCTCTGTATCTGTGTCTCGCAGGCAAACGGTGGCTGGCAGGATGCTCCGACCCCCTCATCAGTGACTTCACCTACAGAAGGACCCGGAAGCGTTCACTCCGACACCTCCAACTGATCCTCCGCCCTGCCTCCTCCTCCTCCTCCTTACCCTGCTTCCTTCCTTTCCTTCACTACTGCAAACCCCAGCCCTGTCTCCTTGAAACTTGACCCCTGACCCCACCGGGACGGAAGGTGACACACTGTATGTACTCGCACTGCAGGACACATTTTTGGGGTCTGGGATGATGTTTTTCACCGTCGCGGACAGAAATTTTCACTTTTCCAGTTTGGACCACTGTCAGCAGCCTGCGTAGGGAACTCCTATCCACGCTGCAGTTTGTATAGTTTCCACTTTATCCCCATGTCGCCTCATTGTATTTTCCTTCCGTCGTATATTCACACATTAGGCACAGTTAGCAGCGCAGCGCCCCACGTCTTGTAAATGGAAATGCTTTCACACTACCTCTATTCGAAATAACAACAGAGCAAATGACATTTCTGATGCTTCGGTTTGACACATTTTTATAATTATTAGACTGCTACAGAACACACCACACCACCATGGCCCCTCACTACACCTCTGTTTTTATTTCTATTTGTTTAACTACAGTGCCAAAGTTCAGCCCTGGAGGTGGATTTTGATGTTTGATGATTTAATGTAACATCATGTTTTTTTTTTTAATGTCATGATCACATATTTTTCATGCCGTACTTTGTGAAGTATTAATAAGTCGGTCCAGAAATATTAGTCAGGTAATAGCCAAGTATTCAGCCTCAACTTGTATCATTTGTATTCAGAGCGTCTATAACAGACAGTGACGTACAGTATAAGGTGTTTTATAGTTTACTTCCTGTTCTGTTTGCTGATGTCGGACAGAAACACAAAGAATTCATCATTTTTTACGCGAGCAATTAACAAATTGATTGCATCGTACAAACAGAGCTGTGTCTCTGTCTGACACGCGTCAGCCGCACCTACAACATCCAGGGAAAAATGTACCTGGAAACAGGAAGTCAATAACAGCGTTAGCAGCAATTATGTCAAGCCAATATGTATTAAAGCACAATAACACCTAATGATTGAGGTCAAAGGGTAACATTTGTAAATGTTGGATAGAGAACCGTACAGAGGGAATTTTAACTTAGAGGTATACAACAGAGTGTAGATACGTTAACAGACATCGTCAGTGTGCGTCAGTGAGGTGCGTCACTGTAGCCAAATACCGCTGGTAACCAAACCCCAAACAAACAAACAAACCAACAACACTGTCATTCTGATTTGGAGGTCAGGTCAGGTCAGGTCAGGTCAGGTCAGGTCAGGTCAGGTCAGGTCAGGTCAGGTCACTGGGACTGAACTCACTCTCCGTCTGATCTCATTTCTGTTGCGGTATTTGTGTCTTAATCCTGAGAAGTGCGACGGAACATTTCCAACACAGAGCAGATTGTTGTCTTTGTTATAATTAAATCATTCTTCGCGACAAAATGGAGACAAATCTTTTTTCTGTGCTCGAAACCCAACGTCACACGCTCAGAACCGAGTCACAAATGTACCGCAAAGACCGTATGAGTCACCGGGCGAACAACGTGAGCTCGTTCCTGTAACCTCTGACCTCTGACTACATCAGAAACACATTTAGCTTTGTTTTTGTATGACACTCAGAAAATAAAAACGCCACACGCATCAACACAAACCAATCCAAAATGTGAAATTAGATTTTAGTTTAGTTGTGTGTACAGTATAGTGTGTGGTATTACATCAGTCTTCAAGACGAACATTTACAGACTTTGATACCAAAAAAAAAGGCAGAATTTTTATCCTCTTTCATTGGGATCAGCTTTATCAACATTTCTCTCTGTCCTTCTCATCATGGGATTTTATTACCTGTGGTACTGAGTCAGTACTCTCCAGTACTCAAACGGTTTCAAAGCCAAAAACATATATAAATTAAATGGACAAGATTCCCTGATGGCACACGGATCCAGATGACGTTTGGATATATTTTTATGTCTCCATATTGTGAATAACCCATCGCTTTTTTGTTTTCATACTATTATGCGTTGCTACAGGACTATGTTTCTTTTTTTAATGCTACCATTCTATGTGAATTAGCTCTATACACAGTATGTAGATATGCACCTTTACTCTTCTTTTGCATCTTTGAATTTGGACAGCAGCCGTTCCGTCAGAATCTGACGGAATTCCTGTTGGAGTCCTGTTGGATTTGAAGGCGGAATATCTCAGCTGCCCGGAAAGCTGCTGTCCAAATGAAGGGGAGGTGAAAAGTAAGCGTCAACACTGCCCTTTGGCACTCGTCCTCAACTCAGCTCAACCTTCCGGAAACTGGAATTCATTCCAGAGATCCAACCCGTCACGGAACCGGAGTTTTGTTTGTTTTGATTTTTTTCTTTAACTGTTGCCAGCGTGTTTGTGTTGAGTACACATGAATGAAATGGAGGATGTTTGCGAGCAGCTTGGTGATCACGGCGGACAGACTCATCTGGATCATCCGGAGCGGCTCCTCCTCACCTCACCTGCTCGGTATCACGGTGCAGGAGGATGAGCAGCAGCGGGGTGATGCACACACACCCTGCCCCTGTCGTGTCTCCTCAAGTCACTGGAGTGAACTGACAGCAGCGGCCATGCAAGGCAAACACCAGGATTGTTCTCGCACCCCGTCAGAGAAAGGCTTAACTCCAACGCTTCTCACATTGCCTGTCAGATATTATCGAAGCTTCATGTAATGACGCTTTTTAGTTTTTCAATATAAAAGGAGAAGAGACATGAAAAGAGAAATGAACAATTTGTAAAACATGAAATGTTTTATTTGTTGCATGTCCTTTTGTTCTTCAATAAAAAAAAAAATAACGTGCTGCGGTGTTTTGAATGTTAACTTCTTTTTTTATATGGATTTCAGAGTGAAACCGTGGCGCCTTTTTCTCGACAGGTTTGAACTTTTACGATCTCTGCGTATGTAAAAAGATAGCAAATGGAAAACTATTGTCTTTTTAATTCCCATTCCCAAACCTGTTTCCTGTGGGGAGAAGTAGCAGGAAGGTGTAGCTTTTATGGTCTCTTCATTTGTACCGGCAAAGCATATCCCGAATAAATACTTTCTTTTGTTGCATACATTGCAGTGTTTTTCATGTCGACTTTACACCACAAACCCTGTGCGTGTGCGTGTGTGTGTGTGCGCGTGTGTGTGTGTGTGTGCGCGCGTGTGTGTGGGTGCGTGCATGCGTGTGTGTCGGGGTCAGGAGTCACTGTAGGACACGAGTTAACACGTCGTGGACTTGTCAGTCCAACACCTCTGGATAAGATTGCACGTCTCACTTCCTGCGTGCTGTGCCACGCAGGCCTTCATCACCGCGGCGGCGGAGACGCAGCTGCCGAGGGTGTGAGGGAGACATTTTCACAGTTCTCCATGTGAGTGAAAGCTGTGAGCTCCCAGCCGACAGATGCCTCCTCTCCCCCTCCCCGACCCCTTCCCCTCATCCAGTGCTCCCTCCGAGGCATGGTTAATGTGCGTTCCCCGCAAGAGGCGGAATCCGCACTTATCTCCCTCCTCCAGATAAAGCAGACAGGATGTGTGATACTGCTCCTCCGATTCATCCCTCCTCTGGAGGGAAAAAGGAGGGAGAGGTGGAAACATTGACTCGTGGATTAGGAAGAGCGGCGTTCCTGGGAGCGTTCGACGCCGAGCGTGACAGAGACTGTGGGAGTGACATATGCAAACATGATCAAGTGTAATTACATGGAGAAGCCTCCTCGTTTCCATCAGCGGCAGAAAGCGCTGGACGTGCTCCTGCACATTAACAGCCATTGTGCAGCAGGTTCGCTCATTACACACCTCACACACGCTGAAAAGATTTCAATCCCATTCTCTCCCCATCGGGTAAAATCCAAATCCGACCTTTTCAGTGTCTGATTCCTTTAACAAACAGCCCGATCACATGCTCCACCATCACCACTGCTGCAGAGCTGTAATTGGTGTTGAGATGCGAATCCAATCAGGAGCCGAATCAGTCGCCTTTCAAACCAAACACGTCGACAGAGATTGTGTCAGTCTGAAGTCGTTCACACTCGTTTTCAACCGCCTCTTATTGTGTGTAAATACGAGGCAGCTGACACATGTCGATATTTTGATCTGCTCCGGTAACATGAAGCATCGCAGGTCAACCCCGGGGGTCAACCCCAGGGGTCAACCCCGGGGGTCGTTCTGGTTCCACAGTCAAGGTGATTAAGTGCAGCACTTTTATGACAACGTCAGCATGAAATATCTGATTGTGATGAAGTACGGTTATTTAAATGCTGTTGACCTTTTCAACCCAAGATCCTGTTAATTTAATCGTCCTGATTGAGACAGATTAAAATTCCCTAATACAATATTACAGATGAAGATTAAGATAAACCTTTATTGAAATTTAGAAACGGAATCCAAAAATAAATGAAAAGAAAAAAAACCCTGTGTAAAACCAGGTTTATCCGTCAGGTCAAATGGAATTAGTAAATAAGCATTATGGAATACTGAACATTTGTATACATTGTGTAATATGTTTGTAGTAAGTATAAAGTAGATTTATTCATTTTACCGACATGAAAATAATATTTTCTATAGTTTTTTTTTTCTACAGCAGCATTAATTTCACCAGCAGGACTAATGAGATCAATAATGGCTGCATTCCATTCAGCAGCTCCAGCGAGAGGCTCTGGGTGTTGTTCACGCTGTCACAGTGTCATGACTCACCGGGACACTGGGACAGAACACAGCCGTTGTTAATGTCATTAGTAACACCTGTGCCTGTCTTATTATGGTCTGTCAGATGAGGCCAGTGTCACTGAGGGAAATCAGGTCATGTTTTTCTTTGTAATGGTGATTTATTTATGGCACTTTTTTTTTTTTTAGCTAAAACGTTAATACTAACAACAAAAAAGTCAAATCAATCGACTGAGACCAGTTCTCCGTCAGAATTACGTCCTGAATGGTAAAGTAAAAGGACTGGACAGAAGCTGGATCAGGCTTCAGGGAGACAATAATTATATTGTCAAAAAAGGTCAAAGTCATTTTTTTTTTCAGATCTGAATAAAACTAATTTGAAAGGTTTCATATCAATCGACCTCGACCAGTGGCCAGCGCCTGTGGCACCGACAGCGGGAATCAGGGCTCACATTATATCAATGACAATAACAAGGCTCATAAAACAGCCGGCCGTATTCACAACACATCATGTGTGCATCAGTTACATCAACGCCTGTTAGTATGATACACACACACACACGTGTGTGCCTGAGGGAAGGGTGACTGAAGCAGATGATACAAGGTCAGAGGTCACGACGTGACGCAGAGGCTTTGTCTTAAGGAAGCATTAATATGCATTAATATGCTAAAACCCGTCTTCCTCCGTGAATCACGTTACCCGAATCAAAACAGCTGTCGAATTCCACAGCCACCAGGTTCTGCAGAAACAGGGTCCAGTCATCAGTGACTGTGGGTGGGGTGTGTTGGTTTGGGAATTTGGAAACGGCTCCGTTTGGCAGAGACTTGCCGCCGGAAAACCTTCGGTTCCCTTTTGCCGATGCCACCCACAGATCTTTAATGAATTCCTCTGATCCCAACTTTCATAAAGGAGACATTTGGAAAAAGATTTCACAGATCAGTGTGCGTCATCTCAGCCTTTCAAGTTCTCTCAGCCGTGGAGCGTTTGAATGGGAAGCTTCAGTGTGAGTATGTGTGAGCAGCTGGGCTGTGGGAGTTTATGGCTGTCTAGTGTTTCTCTTTATTTGCCTAAAGCCTCCATAATGAGCAAGATATGGACCTTATCCTGTTCTTCAATTATGGGATAAAAACCCTTTAAATCTGTGCCAGGCTGTGTTCTCATTCAAGAAACGAGAACGTTATCTCTCCAAAACATGCATCAAAAATCCAAATATATAAATAGAAATATGTTTATACTACGCTGATGATCAAGGAAATCTGGATACAGCGCCGTGGCAGTAATTGTTACAGTCACGTCCAAATGAAGGTCGCGTCATCTGGATGTGTCGAGCGGCGATTCTCACTCGCCGCACTAAGCTCATTTGTCGCTAAATGACTTTTCGGCTGTGTTTCTGAATGTATCTTTAGTATATGATGTATATATGGTGACTGTGTTGTGTCACTTCACAGGGAAATCCTGTCTTTTCATTACGTTGTCGGGATGGATTACATCTGGTAAGAGCTGCCCAGTTACCCTTGCTGTATACTGTATGTTGTCATATAGGAGGCAGCTGTCATATTGAGTTTTCCCATTGTGTGTGTGTGTGTGTGTGTGTGTGTGTGTGTGTGTGTGTGTGGCATGATGTGCTGAATGAGTGAACCATCTCTCTCTCTGTCTCACACAGCCTTAATTTAACCATATAGTTCTTCTGTGAATGGACCTGTGGCAGGACGGAGCGCCACTGTAGATAAGGTCAAAAGGTCACGTTCCAGTCCTCATTTGTTTTGGACCACAGAAGAAACAACATTCACAGTTTTGTGCGTTGGTTTTGCGGGGCAGTGTGATGGGACGTTTCAGGTCCAGATGCAACACACCGGCTTCATGATGAGAGGTAAATTAATGAACTAATTGTTAACAAATGAAGATGACACATTATATGTCACTGGGATCAGGTGCTGCTGTTGTACTCATATGGATTTGCGTTGCTTTGTGTTTTGTGTTATGCTTTGAATCCGTCCAAAGTTACATTATTGTTCTGCAGAACTGCAGTTCAGGCTTTAAAATTCATCACAACACCAAGAAAATGCTACAAAGAAAAAAAGTACGTGGTCACTGATGAGTAGTTTGTGACTCTGTGAAAAGAGGAAAAACACGATGGTCGTTAAAGACTTATTCGGCTCTAACGTCCCACTGATGCTGATGATGTTTGTAGGAACGAGGTTAAATTCTATACAACCTTTAAAGTTTGTGACAGTTCTGGCTGAAGGCTCAGTAACTGCTCTGTTTCCTGAGCTTCGCAGGACGCTGCCTGTTATCTTTGTTTATTATTTAGACCTCATCCGCGGACGCGGCTGTGACCTTGTGCAGCTTTGGGCTGTCTCAGCAGAGCGTCTGACCGTGGCGGCTGACACAGCGAGACGTCTGCCTGTTTGGGGACAGAGGGTGTATGTAGGTCAGCCACGGGCCTGCACGCTGTGACAGCGGCGCGGCCTCGCTGCTGTGCAGCGGGACAGGGATTGGAGTGGACAGAGAGAGCCGGCGTGGAGCGAGGCCCCTCTCACACGTCAGCACCGATACTTCCTCATTTCCCCCCTTAAACACTTTGACATTATCAGGCCACACTGAGCAACGTCCACCCTCATTATTCTCACCTATGGTGCAGCAGCAAAATGTGCAAAGAGAAGTGGGAGGAGAAACTGGGAGGACGTCAGATCACGGTTCATGTCTGAAATACCTGGATGTTCATTTGATGGGTAATGTTGTGTACACACACACACACACACATTTGGCAACGGAGACATGTGTTACCATCAAATATTTCTAACTGGTCTGACTGGGAAACTACTGTTTACATATGTTACTGAAGGATTTAGAAGGTATGCTAGAAAACAAATAATATTATTTTTAGTGTGAACAGTTAAATTGAATCGTAGATGTATTCATACTTTCTAGCGTTTAAATATATATGCAAACACATTAATTACACAACCAGAGTCTTTTTAACACAACTTTTATTAGAAATTCAGATCTGAATACGAACCGCAGCGATCCCGTAAGTGATGACATACTGCCATCTACTGGCTCTATGATGTAGCTCGGTCTCAATACTGAGTGTATAAAACATGTACAGAGCAGAATGTAATGTTTAAGAATCTGTGTGTGACTCCTTAGAAGTTTGTCCATTCGATGAGACTAGGTCCTCACACACAGGCATGTGTGTGTATGTGCTGTGTACGTATCTGTCAGGAGTCGAGAATGTAAACAAATGCAGGTGAAAGGACGCAGGAAGTCACCGGTTGTATGGATGCATTGAACTGGACGCAGATTTGATGTTTGTCTTGATGCTGCTTGGCATTTTCCCTAGAAAAACAGAAAGAACAGATCATTAAGTACACACCAGTAACGAGTATCAGGAAATCTCACAGTGCAGTCAGAGACTGTTCGTCTCCTACCTGGCTGTCCTTGCTGCTGCGCAGCCACCGGGCCTCCTATAGCTGCCTGTTGACCTGAACCACCACCAATGGTGACCTGCTGTAGAGTTGGCCCTCCGCTCATCATGGGCCCTTGTCCTGGGTGACCAGGGGCAACGGGACCAGGAGGCCTGCATTTGGAAAGCCCCTTTCCAAACGCCACCGCTCCGACCAGTGCGTTAGTGTCCGCTGGGTTGAACGATGGTTTGTTCTGTCTCATTGCTGGTAAAGAGGAACATATGAAATAAAATCCACCATTGTTCCTTATGACAGGATAGTGTAGAACAAAACAGTAATGTTGAAATGTACCTGCACTTTCTGCGTCTCTGTCATCACGAGGATTGTTCAGCTTCTCCAGGAGATTGGAGCACAACTTATTCAGTGCCTGGATTTGTTTCTGTTATGCCGGGGGGTGGGGGACAAAGACAAAGCAACAATACTTAAATGATATTCTGTTTTTACTATGTGTGAGTCTGTGTTGTGGCTGATTGACTGACTGACCTGTGCCACTTCAGGACCAATGCGTGCCGCCTCAGCACTCAGCTGCTTCTCCTGCTCCTCCACCTCTGGATCCGGTTTGGTTCGCAGGTAGTCTGGGACAATCTCGTGGCTGAACACGGGGACACGCTGCTCCGTGAGTTTCTGACGGGAAAACGAGCAGCAGCCATAAAGCGACAGGTCTCGAATGGGCAGACACGCAACAGCGTGAAAGACACTCACCGCCAGATCTTCATCTCTGTCTGGAGACAGAAGCAGAGGTATTATAACCTGGTTGCGAAAGGACGGCGTCTTCTCGTTCTTCAGCAGTTTGTTGATAGTGTTGAGCTGACCGGACAGCAGGGCGAAGTTGTCTAAGACAGACGGCCTGAAAGACACAAACACACAGCTCAGCAGCTGATTTTCAACCTGACATTAGACAACGTGGTGAGACGAGCTGACAGGATGTAAAGTGCCAGGTTCGATAATTGGTTTTACTTAAAAACTCACTGTGACAAAAACAACAAACTTGTCAACACTTATTAAAACCAGCAGATAAAGCATCCCTACACAGAGGCTTTATTAATTACACCAATCTTTTCATTATTATAATACAGAATATTAATATTATTATTTGTCTTCAGTATTGATGTTGTACAGAGTCAGATCCCAGAGCTGCTCCTCAGGAGGTGAACTCTGACCTTCTGGACACGGTGATCTGGGTACGGAGACGTCTCCATGGAGACACACTGCTTGTTTTGAAAGCTGTATATCAAACGCTGTTTTACCATGTTAATCGCTCATATTCATTTTCCAGCTTGTAGATGAAACTGTGAAGAGCGCTTTTGACATGAGCCACCCGAGAAGCCAGAGACTCCACAGCCGCCTCCAGCTGCTTCTCCTCCCTCTGCTGTGGAGGTAACGACACAAAACACACAAACACACAACACACCAAGCTCAGTCACACAACTGCACATTAAAACGGCTGTGAAGCTTCATCTAACAAACAGCAGTATACACAAAACGTCGCCGTGTTTTATCACAGGTCAATAATGTGACGCTAGTTTAACTTTACGATAACATTAGCTAAGCTAGCAGGCTAACTAGCGCTAAGCTAGTCACCGCTATCTTTATTTAAAACGAGACTGAACCGGGCGCGCGTTAACACAAACAGAAAAATAAACCATTTATCCTTTTAGCACACACGAGTAAAGTAACACACTGACGTCTATGTAAAATGTACCACTGATTTAATATTACCTGCATCGTTGAACTACAATTTAACGAGTCAATGCTAAAAATCGGTAGATTGACACATTTCCGGTTCACCGTTTTCAAAATAAAATGCCTTTCGTTTTTTTTTGCATTTTACATCCTGTGTGTTTCATGACGTCACCCTCAGAGATTACCTATAAGATCAGTTTTCATTTCACATATCATATAGCATAGCATAACTTTATAGTTAGTGAGTCTGAAAATGAGATTATTTGCTCATGGGTGTGTGCTGATGTGGTTACTAAGTTGAATAGAATAAATAGTAAAATGGAATCTACTGCCCTGACTTTACTCAGAAGCAACAGCCACAGGAACAGACACGGTGTAGGTCGGACTTTTATTTTGATGCAAAGGAAGCAGCTGTAGGCTCCAGTAGAAAATGTGACATATACAGGGGGTCCTCGTGTTACGACGGAGAGCCATTCCTGAGAATGTGTCTTAACCGAATTTCGACGTTAGTCGGAACATACATTCATATGTATGTATTTGTATGTAGATAATAAGTTGTGCCACTAGATGTCGCTATAACACCACGCTAAAATAAGAATTTACTATGGTGAATTGCCTTTTGTCACTGTAGGTGTTGATATCGCGAGTGTAATGAGCATTTCCTTTAGATTTCTGATATCAACCGTGTAGACCCTGTGTTGTGATAAACCTACGGTATCGCCACGATCCCGAACACATCTGTGTCCCCCGCCAGCCGGCCATTTCACATAAAGTAAACACAAGGCAGAGTAGCCTAGCTGTGCTGTGGAGGTGCTGGAGAGCCGGCAGGCGCGCTGAAAGACAGAGAGAGCGCTCACCAACTAGTTCCCGTGCGAAGTCTGTATGTATTTATGGGTCAAACCGCTTAAGCCGAAACAAGGAAGTTCACGGGAGATGTGTCGTAACCACAAAAGCGACGTATCTCGCGACCGTCGTAACACGAGGACCCCCTCTAATCTGTGTAGTTTCATTTTAATGCTGATTCACAGTGCAATGCAGATGCAGTTTAGCAAAAGGAGGTGTTAGCGAGTGAGTAGTGTGGTTCCTCAGTCATGGCACAGCGGAGCAGAGTCGGTGAGAGGTGTTTAGAAGAGGCTCTCCACGTCTCCCATCTCCACTATCACAGACTTCAGCTGGGAGTAGTACTCGATCGTCACCTGGCCGTTCTCTCTGCCAAAACCTGGAGAAGCACAGCACAGGTCACGTCTTACTCGTCCCGACTTATTGGGATTCACTCTACTGTCATTCAGTGGAAACAACACGGCTCTCTCGTTGTGCGACAATGTAGAAGATCCCACCTGACATCTTGTATCCACCAAAGGGAACTTCAACCGGGCTGATGTTGTAGTTGTTGATGAAGCAGGTTCCTGCCTCCAGGTTCTCAGCCACGCGATGGGCCCGAGAGATGTCCCTGCAAACATTTATACACAAAGCTGCAGTTCATATCCACGTCTATCTTAACTCGGTCAAAATACCCAGGATGAACTTGAACCAAGAAAAGTAGTGCATGTCATCATCATAATATAAGGTTAGGTCAGTGACCTTTGACCAGCAAAGACTAATCAGATGATCTTCATGAGCCAATTGTCTGATCAGGCAGTTTTACAGCTTCATCCACCCCCCAGTCACACAGTCAGTCATTGTGCAACGGATTCTTCACAGAATTTTCCACACTATGGAAAACCTGGAGTGCAGCCATCAGGAATGACACCACCTCATTTATCTTTTCAGAGCAAACCTTTGGCACAGTTGATCAGAGGTCTAGGCTGAAACAAACTGCTGCGTAATCACAAATGAAAAAGCTCCTCGGCGTCTCCTCAGCTGACCTGGTGAAGACTCCCGAGGCCAGACCGAACGTGGTGTTGTTGGCCCTCTGGATGACCTCCTCCTCTGTGTCGAAAGGCATGACGGACATGACGGGGCCAAAAATCTCCTCCTTCACACAGGTCATGTCCTCTCTGCAGTTATCTGCGTGGGAGAGAGCGTTGGATGACTGGATAATGCAGACTGTTAAACTATAACAGACACTGGAGGATCTACAGAGACTCACCGAGTACACAAGGTGACATGAAGTAGCCGCCTTTTAGCTTGGGGTCACTGGGCACAAACGGTTCTCCTCCACAAAGCACCCTGGCCCCCTGGAGGAGCACAGATCTTCATATTAACCTGACTGTCACGTGTGATTACCTCCAAGATGAATGTCTCATTACGACTATACTATCATATTTGTTAAGGAAACAAACCTGATTCTTGGCCTGTTCGACAAATCCCAGCACTTTCTCCAGGTGCGGCTTGCTGATCAATGCTCCCATGCGAGTGCCGTCCAGCAGAGGGTCTCCCACAGGAATGGCCTTCGTCCTCTTCACCACTTCCTCCAGGAACTGGGGCAGGATCTCTCTCTGTACATACACTCTGGTCCCATTGCAGCAAACCTGGATTTCAGACAGAAACACGTGAGACAGTTGCAAAGCGCTGACACAGGAGGCAGGAAATACGCGACAATAGGACAGCCTCACCTCTCCCTGTGTGAGGAAGTTTGCCATGAGTGCTCCCTTCACGGCATTCTCCAGCTCGCAGTCTTTGAAAATAATCAGGGGAGATTTACCACCGAGCTCCAGAGTCATCTGCTTCACCCCCTTTGACGACATTTCCATGACCTGAGTGAGTGAAGAGTTTCAGGAGTTATTCTCCCGACACCGGAACAATTCTGCCACAAATGATGTGGCAGACTTCACAGAGAACTATCAGAACAGAGACGGGGGGGGTGGGGGGCTCCTCTGTACCTTCTTGCCTGTTGGCACACTGCCAGTGAAGGAGACTTTGGCGACCATCGGGTGGTGGCACAACAAGGTGCCCGTCTCTGCTGCACCTTGTGTCACACAGAAGAGTCCATCCGGCGCCCCCGCCTCTTTGTAGATCTCAGCCAGAATGACGGCGGTAACCGGAGTCATGGGAGACGGTTTAAACACCATGGCGTTGCCTAACAATACAACCCATGATTTCAAACTGGATAAACCAGATGATATGATAACAATGATTTGTCATGCAGATGCTGAGAAACTCACCACATGCCAGAGCAGGAGCAGACTTCCATGCTGCGATCTGGAAGGGATAGTTCCAGGCTCCGATTCCCACACACACACCAAGAGGCTCTCTCCTGGTGTAAGCAAATGCTCCTCCAGGAAGCTGGATGTGCTGCCCTGCAGGCAATGGAAACGTCCAACATTAACCTATATCACCATGAACCTGTAACAGGGGGTGGGTGGGGGGTACAGGTTGGTGCACCCACCTGCCAGGGTCCCAGCCAGGCCAGCGTAGTATTCAATGCACTGCCAGGCGACATCGATATCCACCAGTGCTTCAGTGATGGACTTGCCATTATTGATCACTTCCAGCTTTGCAATCTTCTCCCTTCTTTCCTGTTATTGTTGGAACAACAACAAGAGAGAGAGAGAACTCAAATCTCTGTGTCGTTATGTGTGTGTGTGTATCTTAAATATTATGGGGTTACTTTGTGTAAGATGTAGGCCTGCAGTGAGGGAGGAGGCATGATTAACCCTCCTGTGTTCACCTCCTGCCCCTTACTTTAGTGTTCCCGGTCAAAATTGACCGGTCTGTTTTAACTGCTCTTAAATTAGCACAAAAAACGTTTTTCACCACCAAATTTTTGTTCAACATTCATTAGCTGTGAACAATGTCTCAAAGTAGTGTTTAACATGAATTTATAGAATTAGACATAAAATAACTGCAGTGAAAATACAAACAGGCACTGAAAATGTATTACAAAATGAACATGTAATGGAAAAAAATAAATGGAAAACCAAAGACCAAACTGAACATGAAGGGCTCTGAAAGGAACCAGGCGCTCATCAACTGTCACCTCAGGACCCGGATTGTACATAAGTGGTAGGCGCTCCACCCACCTGTACCAAATGTTCCTGATGGCAGCCAGTTTGTCATTTCGCCAGTGGACGGGTCATGTATCTCTGTTATCAAATCGAATAATTCTTGAAAGGACATGAAACTGATGTAAGGACATAGTTGGAATGCAGGCCTGCCAGACTCTGCATCAGAATTTTTGTAGCCTCATTGTATGAGCGATATACTCCAGCTAAAATCAACAGATCTATGTAGGCTTGGAGGTCTACCAGGTTGATTTCTCTCCAGGTGTCCCCAAACACACGCTTCCACTCCAGGTTTGTCATCTCCAGTATAATTCCCTCAATGGACTCTGGTAAAAAGAGTTGGAAGCTGGAGTTGATGTCATCCACACGAGATGTCGCATACCGTGTTGGCCCTGGCGTCATCTTTATGATGTTTTCTACTCTCGCTCTACTTCCTCTGTCCTGGGAGGATGAAGACCAGAGCAAGTGTCCACTCTTGGACTGGAATGTCTCTTCAGGTACCTGTTCTTCAGGTGCCTCTCCCTCTCCATCTGTTGTCCATCTGACTGGTCAGTCTCCACAAAATCTGGATCAAAATCAGTGTTGTCTTGTATTTCCGAGACAGCCTCCTCTATCTCTGGTTCAATTTCAGTGCCCTCTTCATCATGTCCAAAAACCTGGACCAAAACCTCTTCGACAGAGAACCGCTTGGTCAGTCGCCTACTCATTGTGGTCACAGTAAAAAGAGTGCAAGGCAAACCTATGGCGGTCACTTTTGAGCGGGAACACCACAGGTGTAACAAGGTTGATTAAAACACTCAGAATTCAGTGAAAGGTGATCATCACTTTTATATGTTCAAGTGTGGAGGATATCATAAGGTCTTGAGGCAATCAGATGTAAAACACAGTGGGGGGGTGGGGCCGTCTCCCTTCGCATATCAGCAATCAGCCACCACAGACTACATCCAAATGACAAACTCCACGCACACACGCACATACTCACACAAACACACTCATACACAGACACTGTACCCCAAATATTACTTACTTATTTATCCTGTCATGACCATATATACCTGCTACATCTGTGTACTGTACTGTCAGATTTGACCCGAACACAACAGGAAGATTAATGGATAACTGATGTTGCAATACATAAACTACTCCCACTTTATGTTGCGCAACAGCAGATGCACTCTCACCCTGATAATACGCGCGGCCTCTAGCATCACCCGGGCCCGCTCCATGCCTGCCATCTTCCTCCACTTCAGGTAGGCGGCGTGGGCACTCTTTATGGCCTCGTCCACCTCTTCGGCTCCGCAGGGGAACATCTGACACAAGACACGGCCTGAGGGAGAACAGGGTCAAAAGGTCAAAGGCAGCCTGCTCTCCCTGCGGAACACTGAACTATGGTGGAATTATTATTTCTTCTTATTTTCTTATTTTCTTCTTCTTATTATTATTGTTACTCTGCTATTTATTTAAATGTTTACAATTATCATGCCTACAAATATGTGTGCAATGTCATTTTTATACATTTTATAAAAATGTTAATGTTTTTTTTCCTCAATACAAGTTGTACATAATCTCTTATATTTGTGTTGTTTGTTTTTTGAAACAATTTTGTAAAATGTCCAACTTAAACTACTTTCCTCTAAATCCTCTAATATCTGAACCCGAATCTACTACTGTTATGGCCATTATTATTAGTATCATCATTAGTAGTAGTAGTAGTTATTGTATAGTATTAGTAGTAGCAGCACTTTGATCTACTATAGGGAAACTTGATCGATGACGTAGCATATCTTCCTCACGGTGTCTCCACTGAGCCACTCACCGACTAACGGTTTATAAATCACGAATGAAAGCAAACATTGTAAACAGTGTAAACATTGTAAACATTGTAAACAGTGTAAACATTGTAAACAGTGAGGGGGCGGAGGTTACCGGTCGCGGGTTCGAACACCGGCTCCGCGTTGGTCTCCTGCCGGGGCTTCACTCTCCTTCCCCCCCAGAAGTTGAGGTGGTCGGTAACGGAGACGGTTCCGGTCGCGGCTCCGGGCATCGCGTCGAGAAGAGACTGAGCCATCGTTTACAAACACACAACAAACAACCTGCAAACAGACACACAAACACAGAGTGAAGCAGCCTCTGACTCGAAACACGACAAACTGCGACGCAAAGTTACACAATAACGTCACTTAACGGCGACGTGCGCGCGCATGGGCGTGCCCTCGCATCCACACACCGAACCTCCAAGTATGGCTTTATCGATACCTTTGCCCTCGCGACGCACGGTCCTGTACGCCTGCACGTGCCCGTTAAATCACGTGACCGTGTAACCTGTGGCAGTCTACTGGGTTCGCTGCAGCGGCTGCTTCTCTGAGCGGATTGATACCGGCCAGTTCGGTTCCGTGCCCGGGATCGATCGTCGCATTGATACATGATATATGGATTGATATATATATATATGGATATATGGTATATGATCGTCGTCATTTATATATGTGAAGTGGCTCGTTCAGGTGAACCGTGTCACGTGTTTCCTCACAGGTCCACAGGAACTACTTGTCCTTCCGCCTGCGGCCGCAGCACACACACGGTCCACACTCAGCAGCTGGAACACACTGTGCTAACGTGTGTGACGGATTTTTATTACGCTGTTATTATAACAGAATATTGCTATGTGTTTGCACGTTAACTTTGCACATTTTTAACTCGGAGTTATTTTTTTTAAAATATTGTACATGTTGGCATATATTAATATTTTTATACTTTCCTTCTTGTAGTCACTTTATCCATCCCCTTATTTTTCTACTTGGCAAAACAAAAAGTATCTGAAATCAAAACATTCAAATGAACAAAAATGATTAACATGACCAAAATGTAATCATAAAACTTTATTAAGAATGACATACAATAATACTGAATGGATCAGATGTTACTGGGCCAATTCATGATTAAAATTCAACAAATGATGAACATATGTGCTGAACACATGTACTTTGTTAATCAGTGTCATTAAGAACAATCTCTCCTAAGTTCTATTTCTGCAATAATCTTTAAGTTAAATAAACAACAAACGAGTGAAAACTCAAACAGAGAACTGTAGCTGCAAACAATAACACATTTTCTCTCCACCAGCTGTTCTGTCTGTGCTCAGATGATGGCGCTGTGATGACACACAGCCGCAGCAGGACCAGCCACGATGCTGTGGGAAAGTTAGGAAAACTTGGCTGCTTGGGGAGGAGGTCCCAGGAAGCCGCCAGCCTGCTTCGTCGCAGCTCTAGAAGGCGCAAGACCGAGCATCTTCTGAATGTTCTGGAAAAACATCACAACAACATCAACACAACAGAGTCTTCATGAAACGAGCAGCTGCTGAAGATCAGCAGGTAAAAACCAAACGTCAGACGGGAGACTTTTATTTCATATAAAACTACGCAACTCTAAGGGATAATAGTTTTTCCTTCATAGTGAGTGAAACTGTGTATCCTCAGCCATGTGTATCTATTATTACTACTATTAGTCAATTCATATTTCCCAGATAAGATAAAACAGAAGGTACCTGTCTGATGGACATGGTGCAGAGGATGTAAAGGAAAATAAAGGAGCAGTCCGTGTAATCCTCGCCCAGAAGGTTGCGATGTGACAGGCCCTGAATGTAAGACAGTGGCACGAAAGGCAGTTTGGCCACGACCCGTCCATCAAAGCTGAACAAAAACAAAACAATAATGGTTATAAAAAATAATCTGAACTTTATTATTTTAGTCAAACACAAACTAAACCGTCTGAACGTTCAGTGACAGGTCATCAGCTTCTATCTTTTCATTCTGAAATTAAAATAAAGTGAAAATTGTACATTGGCCTTGTGTAACCATGTAAACAAGACTTACATGGAGTTGAACATTCCCATCAAAGCTGTGAAGCAGAATCCAATAGCAAACATGGACTTCATGCGGACCTACAATCAAACATACAAGAAGATTTAACGCGTAAATATGAAGCTAGAAATGAAATGATGATTTGAACACACATTCACTGTGAGCACGTCGTCTCACCATAGAAAGGTCTCTGTTGTTGTTCTTCAGCTTCTCCTCTTGTCTTTCTGTAAAACATTCAGAAACAATGAACACTGGAAACAAACAGCGCGCTGAGGTCTTGCTGTCATATAGAGTCTGTTCACTGGGCTCTTACCGATCTTCTTCTTCTGCTGACGTCCTGCAGATTCTGTGATTGTTTCCTTTTTCTTCTCAACTACCATGAAACAGACAACAAGATTAACACCTTATGCAAAGATGACGGCAGTGTGATGCCACTGCATATGATGTTGGTCACTTACGTTTCTTGCTTTGTTTTTCCACTTCGGCCTTTAGCCTCTTGTACTTTTCGGTGCGATAAACTAAAATCCATGTAATTCCTGCAGAGAAAATCATAAAAAAAAGGATGTTAGTAAAAATGACACAACTCCTTAAGGACCACTGTCACGGTGATGCAACATGGGGTCAGGTGATACATTTATCACCTGACCTGACCACCTATGTATTTTTATTTATTCACCATATATGTCCAATCTTTAGATTTGACATTCTGATTCGGTAACAGAACACATGCGGTTTCCCACAGTTCATGAATGCCACTCCACAAACCTACAAAACAATGTTAGCATAAAAAAGGAGGAGTCAAATCTATTTTGGGAAACTACAGAATTAAATGACGTAATAATATTCATGTTAACCTGTCTGTTTCCCCTTTAATGAGAGAAGCTAAAATCTGCCCCGTCTGACTTGACGCTAACAATTAGCTTGGTTGGCTAATTTCGCTGGTTAGCTTACTAACCTGGAATCGACATAGGAACCAAAGACTGACGCTGTGCAAATATTAATAACACGTAGAAAGATCCTATTTAAACAGCCAACGATGCTAAGTTTAGCTTTCATTGTGACTTTTGTCGGTTGACAGTGAAGCGGCAGTGGGACTGACCGGGGATCGGACTCACCTTCGGCTAACAGCGCAGTGCAAACGGAGATGAAGACGATCAGGATGGTGTCTGCAAACATGGTACTCATGGTTGTTAGTGTCCTGTTTATCCGCTCTCAGACAGAGAAGCAATATTAATACTAATTTAATCAATCCCCGAGCACATTCCACTGATCTGAGTCCACAGAGCTATGTCAGCACTAAGAGGTCAGACCAGTCAGTACTTCCGGGTCACGGCTCCAACGCAGACGAAGGGTCATAAAGATTAAAATACGAAAAAAAGTCATAACAGAAATCGATACGAGCGGGTTTTTTTTATCGGACTGAAATATAAAAAATAAAATCTGTTACCCCAAGAACAATTTTTATTTACTATTTGTGGAAGCTATGGTTCAAAATACCGCCGAATTCATATGTTAAAGCGCTAACATCGAATCTACGGCTAAAGGTAGACGTTTATATCGCTTATTTTTTATTATTATTTTGTTATTAATGGTAACACAAACATACATTAAAGTAAGATTAAAGAGAGCTGGTTTTATTTCGGTCGATCCCATGGTTCGTTTTCCAGGGGGAAATCACCTTTCAAAATAAAAGTCAGAAACACGCCGAAACAAACGGGCTTCGGTCCAGTGTCACGGAGCAGCGTGTGATTCAGACCCACTCCCACATGACATGTGATGTCATCGTCTGCGACTTCATCACCGCGCGAGCATCATCAGCATCCTCTTCATCATCGGATGGGAGGAGCGGACGCCCCCGGTGGGTCAGAGGGCGCATCGCAGCGCCGCTGCAGATGAAGCATGACAGGCGACAGCGAGACAAAGGCAGGTGACAAAGCCGAAGAGGAGCTCCACACCCGGCAGCCCTTCCTCATCGGCGTGGCCGGAGGCACCGCCAGCGGCAAGGTCAGTGTCCACCCGGGCTCCCGGTCCACTCCTCTCCGGGTTTTGTCCTTTGCCTTGTATTGTCTGTCTGCAGGACCTCACACACACACACACGCACACACGCACACACACACACACACACACTGATGTAGTTGGCTGTGTTTTGGGTTGTGATGAGCATTGTGTTTGTCAGTGAACAGTCACGTCAGTGTTGGTGTGGGATGGGTTGTGCTCCTGTTGGTCCCCGTCCAGGCCCCTTCATGTCAAACCAGGACCACGTCTCATCATGGTCAACAAAGTAGCATCATGTGTGTGAAAGTCAAGACAGTGACTGTGTTTTCACTTGAGTGGTGCAGAAGGAGAAGAATCAGGCTGCTCAGCATCAGGGCCAGAGATAAAGTGAGATGTGAGTTAATTGCATCAGCTGTGCAGGCTCTGATTGGATCTGAGCCCAGAAACCCGGTGACCACTAATAAAAGGCTCCTCCACATCCTGGAAGCTCGGGATCATGTCGACGAAGCCTCTCAGTCTGCTTGGCTCAGATTTATGGACATTAAATATCCAGATGTGACGCGCAGATGTTTTTCCTCGTCATTTCTGGGTGTGTATTGTTGTTTGTGGTGAACGTGTTATCTGCTTTATCATTCTGTCTGTGTGGTGCAGTGTGTCAGTGAGTGTCCTGCTCTGTGTTCCAGCAACAGAAGATAATCAACATACACATTCATTTCAAAAAATTAAAAAAAAAAAAATCTTTATTTACGTTGGTGAGTGAATTGTCAGAGATGCAGGGATGTGGGTACATGACGTTGTTGGCAGTGAGACAGGCTCTCTGAGCGGAGTTCAGACTCTTTTTGTTATTTCATTTTATTGTTTGTTTGGACTTTTGTAACGTCAGTTTTGTGGGTTGATCACACTGAACACACTTGAGCCTGTGGTTGTGCAGACAGTTGTAGGTGGGTTTGATTTCCTGGTGTTGTGCCACGTCTCTCCCACTGGAGTAACTGCTCACACAGCCACCTGCTCTCCCACACACGCGATCTGACATGAGAGTGAACGCACTCTGTGTGTGCGCATATGTGTGTGTGTGTGTGCACATTTCCAGCTTCACATATTTAAAAAAAATCCAACTTTGTCATTTTTTAAATTTCTAATAACGAATCTGCTGTGTTTTGTGGCCACAGAGGGTGAACGGACATTAAAGTTTTTGTGTGTTATGAAAGTGTTGTATGTTGTGTTTTTTGTGTTTGTCTGAACGTGACCAGTCGTCAGTGTGCAGTAAGATCATGGAGCTGCTGGGGCAGAATGAGATCGACCACCACCAGAGGCAAGTGGCCATCCTCAGCCAGGACAGCTTCTACAGGGTCCTCACCCAGGAGCAGAAGGCCAAAGCACTGAAGGGCCACTTCAACTTCGACCACCCAGGTATCCTGCTCACCTGGGCGGAACCACGCGTGTCTCCGGGAGACTTTACCGTCCAGGGACGGTCTGTCTGCACAGATTCATGGTTTGACCTGCTCTCTGCTCTTTCCCCTCGGTGCAGATGCTTTTGACAACGACCTCATCATAACAACCCTGTGGGACATCAAGGAGGGAAAAACGGTGCACATCCCCGTTTATGACTTTGTCTCCCATTCCAGGTGAGTGAGTCTGTATGCAGAGACACTGGCGCAGGCTAATGCAGCAGTAACAGTAACTTAAAAAGCGGACATGATGGCCACTGTGGACGTTTTGCACAAATCAATTTTCACGTTGTAGTGAAAAGTGAAATGGAGGGAGACCGGCGGCCGCCTGCGAGGTAGAAGTTATTCAGCAAAAAGCTCCGCACTTTAAATCATTTTCTTCTTCATGTCCTCCTCGATGTGTGGCAGGAAGGAGGAGACGGTGACGGTGTACCCTGCTGACGTGGTTCTGTTTGAGGGCATCCTGATGTTCTACTCTCAGGAGATTCGAGACCTTTTCCAGATGAAGCTGTTTGTGGACACCGATGCGGACACGCGTCTGTCCCGCCGAGGTGAGGCGTTTCTCCTAAACCAAGCAGCTGCTTGCTGTGATCTAACAGTTCCTGTGTGAGCTGAGTGTTGCTTGTTGTGTTGTGTTGTGTTGTGTTGTGTCGTGTCGTGTGGTTCTCCAGTGCTGCGGGACATCAGTGAACGCGGGCGGGACTTGGAGAGCATCCTCGCACAGTACATCAACTTTGTGAAACCTGCGTTTGAGGAGTTCTGTCTGCCGGTGAGTCGATATTCGGCAAAGTAACACAACTCAAGTGGGCTTTGCATCGTCATGTCTCTAAACGACTCACGGTCAACACCTCTTTCTTTCTTTTTTTGTCAGACAAAGAAATATGCAGATGTTATTATACCGAGAGGAGCAGATAACACTGGTGAGTATTTGTGCTCTTTTATTTTGGGAGATTCTCCAAGTGCACGGCGGTCGAGATTCTAGTATCGGAACAAAATGTTTTCGACACTGGTCTCAACAGTGTTATCGTGGAGGACACAGCTGTGTTTGCTGTTGACCTCCAAACTGGGAATCTGGCCCTCGAAACTGAGGAAGGAAAAGCGTCTGGTGTTCAGAGAACAACACAGCTTTGTGTAGAAAAGATCAGTGCAAACAAACTGCACCAGGTAGAATCTCCAAATATGTTGGAGCAGGAGTCACAGATTGAAGCGTCTGAGATATAAATACCTGCGTTTGAGTCCTTGAAGACTCCAAACGTGTTATGTTCCCTTGACTTTCCAGTTCATTTATTTTTCTTCTGTATTTAAGACCCTGAACACACCATGTGTTTGTCTCTCAATACAGTTGCTATCAATCTGATAGTTCAACATATCCAGGATATTCTAAATGGTGGTCTGACCAAACGGCTGAGCGGCTGGCTTGATGCTTATGGAAGTGCGAAGAGTCAACCGAACATGGAGTCAAGCAGTCGGCCACACTGAGCCCGGTGGCGGCGGCGGCGTCCAGAGGGGAGGAGGGAATGTTCACCTGCACGTGCTGAATGTGCTCCCAGCCCGGCCGACATGGCAGCAGCTCGGGCCCGGGACATAAACCCAATCAGCCTGGACTGAGGGAAGCGATAAAGAGGGAAGGGAATTCTTTTCTCCCCTCGCACAGTTTAATTTCATTCACGGGAAGATTTGGTGGTTTTTAATTTGGAACCTGCTGCTTGCCTCGACCACCGTGCTGCAACAGAAACAGGCGTGGTCTCCGAAAAACAGGGGCTTGAACATGTGGCCGCCGCCTCTAAGCATAAAGTAAATCCAGTGTAGCAACGTGCTGTTTGAACCTGATCACCAGAGGATCAGTGTGACCAGGCTGATTCCCTCTAACAACGCCTGATGACCCCCCCCCAACCCAGCTCCTTATAAAGCATATATTGAGCAAACCGTGAAGGTTTCTGTTGGTGTCATGTGGCCCAGAGCTGTAGCTGCTTTGTCCTGCTTTAACTCAAACGAGTCAAAAGGCAAATCCAACAAACGATTTCCACGCCACCTGAGCCGACGTCTGAAGAGAACGTTCCATTCTGGCTTTGATTTGTACCTGAAAGTGCTATTTACATCACTGTGTCGCCGCCGCCTCTAAGCATAAAGTAAATCCAGTGTAGCAACGTGCTATTTGAACCTGATCACCAGAGGATCAGTGTGACCAGGCTGATTCCCTCTAACAACCCCCACCCCACGCCCCCCAACCCAGCTCCTTATAAAGCATATATTGAGCAAACCGTGAAGGTTTCTGTTGGTGTCATGTGGCCCAGAGCTGTAGCTGCTTTGTCCTGCTTTAACTCAAACGAGTCAAAAGGCAAATCCAACAAACGATTTCCACGCCACCTGAGCCGACGTCTGAAGAGAACGTTCCATTCTGGCTTTGATTTGTACCTGAAAGTGCTATTTACATCACTGTGTCTATCTCGTTGAATAAGCTGGCGATGTAACACGGAGAACGGTTACTTATGTTATGGATTTGCAATGAAGTATTTTTTTTTAAAAATTTCCTTAAACTTGAATCCTCAGTGGCACACGTACGCAAGTCTCATGATGAGAAAGATGCATTCAGCTGTAAAATGTCAGTTAAGGACAAGACACTTGGAAATGTGTTAATGCGTAAATGATTCTCCCTCTGTATGTGTTTATGATAAAGTTCTCAGGTACAATGTTTCAGTTGACACATCTCACATCTGATCTGTCACTATGCTTATATATATATATATATATATATATATATATATATATATATATATATATATGCTCTTAATCTAACAATGACAGAAAAGTGCTTTACTCAGGCTTTGTTACACCAAAACAAATCAGGCTGTTGCTTTGAGTTGTCGTCGTTGTTGTTGTTGCCACTTGAAGTGATGAGGACACTGAGATCATATATTATTACAGGCAGACTGACAGTTTACACACGGTGAATATTGACGTACTGTCATGGGAACAGGCGAATACAAGACAGCCACCAAATTAAAATTAAAATACAGTTTAATTTTGACCACATAGAAAATGTGTTCTTTTCTGTTTTGTGTACGTTTAAATCCCTGGGAGTCTGAAGAAAGGAAAAAAAAATACATACAATATAATTAAATATGAAAATCAACAAGAAACAATGAAGGTTATGAGATCTGTTATTTAATGTCAACCGTTTCTGCTGGCGTGTTATAAGGAGACATTTGGGGAGGAGCTTAACCTCCAACCTTTAACCTGTGGCCCTGAACTGCAGTAAACAATATGAATCAAATGAGACTTGATTATGGAAGAAAACCTTTCATGTGTATTGTTGTTCTTCACGTTGAAGTATTTATATATAGAACGTTTGATCAGTTTTGTCATGGAGCTGAACACAGGGTGAATATTAACGGTGTGTGTCCTCTGAGCTAATTTAATTAGCCTCAGTCCCTGATCGACGCGCTCTGACCGAGAAGACCACGGTACAGTTCGCTGCGTGCCTCATCGCTCATCGAGCTGTGGTCCACCGGAGCCATGAAGTTCACCAGCTTGCTGTGGACGTGGAATCGGACTTTGCGCCCCTTGCTGGCTTTGGTGTCGACCTTCTTCTTGATCTTGCTGCGCAGCTTCTGGATGGCCAGCCACTGCCTGCCCATGGCCACCTGGTCGTTGGGATCTGCTGCACTCGTCTTGCGCTCGATCAGCTCCCTCAGCAGCTGGTGGTAGAAGTCGTCGTCATCAAATATGTCCTCGTCCAAGTCTTTGAGATGCGTGTTTGCTCTCGGTGGTTGCTCCGCGTCCTCGGCCTCAGTGGGGACGCTCTCAGAGACGAGCGCAGGGGCCTCCTTCTTCCCCAGGACCCTGTATTCTGAGCGTCGGGTCTGGGTGCGCCGCAGCAGCCTCTCTTTGTCCATCAGCACCTGCTCCACCTGAGTCACGATGTTCCTGTCGAACGCTCCGAACCCCCTGCTGCTCTTCCCCATGCTCAGCCGGGTTTTATCGTGCCACTTCTGCAGCGTGGCGGTGCTGTACGGCTGGAAGGCAGCAAAGCGTTTGGCCATGAGGTCTGGGTACTCCGCCATCTCCAGCTTCCGCTTCGCTGGTCCAGCCTCCAGCACCGAGCTTTCTTCTGCCTCATCTTCCTCACTCCCGATCTCCTCGTCTTCACCCGCAGCCCCCGTCTTCCCGAGGACGATGGGCCGTGTGTCTGTGTTCTGGTACAGCAGCTGATCCTGCAGCTCCAGCAGGGACCTCTGCAGAGCCTTTAAGGCTTTGTGCGTGTTCTTCAGCGCCCCCGTGAGCTCGGCTCCACCTCTCCTCTTGAACTCTGGGAAGGTCTGTGGCTGTGGAAGCCGGTTGGCCGTCGCCAGAGCTTTCTGGAGTTTGATTCGTCCCTCCAGCAGCTGGTCCCACAGCGCCAGCTGGTTCCTGACGGCCTTTCCCTTCCCAACCTCCTCGTCCACCTTCGCTTTTGAAAACGTGCGCATGACTCCCTCATCCGCGGCATCTTCATCGCCATCATCTTCCACGTCGTCGTCGTCGTCATCAGAGGCTTCATCGTCCTCGCTTCCTTCCGTCACATCATCGTCATCTTCTTCACTCACGCCGAGGTCATCCATGCCCTCTGTCAGCTGGTGGAAGTCCACTCCCTGAGGAAAGGTCATGACAGAACGCTTCGTCTTTGAGGTCAGTCTGGTGTCTGGTTGTGCGTCACTGTCCAGCTCCTCCTCCACCTCTTCATCATCATCATCACCTATATCATTTTCATCTTCAGCATCCACTGAATCTTCTCCTTCACCTTCTTCAACACTGACCCCCTCCTCCTCCTCATCTATATCATTTTCATCTTCAGCATCCTCCTCATCTTCACCTTCTTCATCATCATCATCAACATCATCATCAGATCCTCCAGTGTCCATCAGCAGCTGTTTACGGGACACCGGTTTCCCCACGTACCGCCTGTCGGTGTCTGACAGCAGGGCTGCGTTGTGCCTCCGCAGGCCGCTGAGACCGACTCCATGTCCGTCGTCGTCCTCGTTGAGCGGCTCGATGACTTTGGCTTTGGTCGCTTCGTCTCCATCGTCCTCGGGATCCGCGAATTTAGGCAACGGATTCAACAACTCCTCCAGCGCCTGAGAGAACGACGCCGCCATGTTGAAAACTTTGCTCCAACCCCGGCCCACGTGTGTTGTCGTCAGGACGGCGCCTCCGTACAGGGGTGGTGACGTCACCAACATGCGACGACGTGATGACTATTTGGTTTCCGAGTAAGGCCTTGCAGGCGGAAAGAGCAAACATCACATCACAGAACCTGTTAATAAAAACACTGAGAACCGGGTTATTTCTTCTCGTTAGTTACAGAGAGATTATTAGAGAGATTTGCAAATATAATCTTTAAAGTTTTTTTCTTTTAATCACCACGCTAATTAACTGAGTAAATACAAACATTAATGTAATGAATTAATGCATTTTATGAAGAATAATTTTAAAGGGAAACGTGTGTATAATATTAAATAACTACAGAGAGCGTACGGACAGATGTTCCTGGAAGACAAATATCAGGGCATAGAAGCGCCATTTTCCTGCTCAGACACGGTGCGCATGCGCATCTGATGTCGCTTTCCTTTGATTTTGTAGCTGGCGCAGTGTTGTCTCGTTGATTCTCCGGAAGAAAAGTCCTTTCTGGAGCAAATATGTCAACAAGCGACTTTTACTTGAGATATTACGTTGGACACAAAGGAAAGTTTGGACACGAGTTCCTGGAATTTGAATTCAGACCTGACGGTAAGTTCAGTTTGGCGCTAACGCCGACAATGTTAGCCATGCTGCGGCGGCTAACGCTGCTAGCCGGCAGGCGGTGTGTAGGCCGCAGCTAAACTCTAGCGCCAAACTCACATTTTACTTTCAAATGAACAATAAGTTACAATATATCACCTTTGGGAGATTTTAATACATATTACAGTGTTTTATGTGGATGCACCCATGTTTTAAGTTTTGTTGTCCGGTCGAATTAGCCCCTCGAATCAGATTATAAACTCGGGCCTGTTGTTAAAAGTGATGCATTAGTCCCTGTCTGTGCTTCAGTGTGATTTTTCTTCCTGCAGGTAAACTGAGATACGCAAACAACAGCAACTATAAGAATGATGTCATGATCCGGAAAGAGGTAAACTGGGATTTTTGAAAATATTAATATTCTTGTTTGCAGTAACAGGTCTTCTAACCCGAACTACCTGAAACCCATGTTGTTTTAATTTCTTTGCTATTTGTTGTAAAAGTAATATTCCATTGTCACAAAATAATGGTACAGATAACATTAATTCGGCCTAATAGTGTTGTAGTTAATAATATTGATGTGAATAGTTTATGTAGAGTATGGTGATTAATGTATGTACAGTGTGGTATGTTAACTATAAAAATTATACTAATCATATAATTGTATCATACATTTTTAGCTTTAATTCTTATAAGATCATCTGTTTATTAAACCAGGCTTATGTACACAAAAGTGTGATGGAGGAGCTGAAGAGGATCATCGATGACAGTGAGATCACCAAAGAAGATGATGCGTTGTGGCCTCCCCCTGACAGAGTCGGCAGACAGGTTTGTGTCTCCATTCGCATCCCGTGATCCAGGTCAAAACAGGTGTCCCGTGATCTGCCAGATTGTATAACTCCTGACGTTTTGTATATACTTTTGTTTTTGTGATGGTGACAATGTATTTATCTTGAATAAAGTTGTTTCTATGCAGACCACATTATGGCCTAATATTACGTAAAAAATACTTGGTATACTTGGTGTGTGTGTTTTAAATTCATATGTAAACTGTGTGTTTATATCCACAGGAACTGGAAATCGTCATTGGCGATGAACACATTTCATTCACAACTTCCAAAATTGGCTCCTTGATCGATGTCAACCAGTCAAAGTGAGTAAAATTTGGAGTTGAGTAAATGTTTGGTTTGTCGCTGACAGAGGGGCTTAGCTTTAAAGATTTACTATGTTTCAGGGACCCTGAAGGTCTTCGTGTGTTCTACTACCTGGTGCAAGATCTGAAATGTCTCGTCTTCAGTCTCATTGGTCTCCACTTCAAGATCAAGCCCATCTAAATTGTGGACTCTGCTTGTTTTACACACTTTAACTAATGTTTCTGTTGTTGAACTACCGCATTTGTACATTTGCTTTTGGTGGAACTGTTTTTTATTTTAAATAAAGGGTGAAAAAAAACTTAACTGACTTCACTGTTCCTGTAAAGCCTTCAGCGTTAAATATATAGTCTGTATCCGAGTTTTAACAATACAGATTTTAAATAGAAGAAAAAAGAAAATACAGTTAACTTCTTCTATTTAAACCACACCAACAAGAATGTAAATGATAAAACAATGACAGCTTAAATGTATTACAGTGACAAGGGTAAATGTTCTGGTTGAAATTAAGATAATTTTGATAAGGCACAGTTTTCTCTCCCTTTTCTACACCTGAAAGGATGTAAAAAAAAAAAAAAGTTTGTGACCAGCACTCTGACACATGGCTGACACTTGTGTGTGTGTGTTACACTTGCTAAAGCTTCGTATGCTGTTACAGTATGTTGTTATGTCTTGCCGTGTAATTAAGTCACAAATGCAAGACAAACGGTTTTAATTAAACGTGTTCCTCACATTTGTAGTCTAAATAACTTCTCCCATGGTTTTCAAAGACCAACTTCACTAACTAAATTTTTCAAACAGAACATTGACTGATGAACCAGGAGTTGAAAACAAAAACTGAAAATCTAACTTTTTGTTTTCTTTAACATACAGGCCTGTTTCTAACGAAGTGGCTTTCCTTCCAGGACCGTGAAAATGTCTTCTAAAGACTTGTGGACACACTGTAGGAATTCGTGGACATTGCGAGCTGGGTAGCTGGACACATTGCAGCCGATCCAGTCGTCGTGGACACCGTAGCCAACCCCAAACCCATCAGGCACTACAGGAGCAAAGCCGCCGAGGTTCACAGCTGGGCTGGTGAGGGTGCTGGTGGAGAGGATGTTGTGGTTGATGGCGGCGTATGCAGGGTCAGTGTAAAGGCTGTGCAATGCTTGACCCTTTGAGTTGGCCAGGAACCGCATGGCAAAGAGATGTCTGTCAAAACCTTGGCCTGGTGAGAGAAACAGAAGTGTTGGTTAGTGCAGCAGCTGTCAGAGAGTGTGAGGTGACAACTTGAGACAGTTTGTTACACTTACACAGTAAAGACTTTGTACACTACAATTCTTTTTACACTGCTGCTACCATTGCACCTATCTAGAATATTAATGTGCCTTGTTATGAATTTTAGATCAAAAGATTTGTGGTCTGATACACACCCATTGCTGCTTCCTTGGTGAGCTGTCCATGATATTTGGAACATTCACTGAGCATTGCCTGTAGTTGCTCCACACTGTGTTGCCCTGGCTGATTAACGAAGGCGTGTGAACACTGTTTGGTGTATAGTGAAGCTGGTCGGATCGTCTCTGTGCGGCCGTGTTTGAACGCCGCAGTACTACACGACTCATACGTAGCTACTGTCTCTCCGTACTGCCTCAGGAAGCCCATCTGAAAGGCCAGCTGTGCAATAGCATCTGGACTTAACTTTTTTTTCTTTAGCTGTTCCTTTCCACCCTTCTTGAACTCCATGGCATCAATGGTTAGTTTTGACACTGCTGAGTCAAAGTTCTCCTTTGCTTTTTTGATCCCATTCTCCAGCTCTCCGTCCAGTCTGAACTGCAGCCTGCGCACGGCAGAGGCTGAATCCACAGCAGCAGGAGCAGAGGTGGGGTGTACCAGTGGCTGTTCCGTTGTGTCTTTGAAGATCTCGTTCTGAAAGCGGAGCACAGCTACGCCGTCGCCCCAGGAGTGTTCAAAATTAATTGCTGCCTGCCCGTCTTTGGCGAGGATGATGCTGAAGGACTTGTCGTACCAGCGGTTGCAGCCATCGCCGTGCAGCATGTTGTGGGAGATGTGAATGTGGTCTTTCATACTCTCATCATCCAGGCAGAGACAGAAAATTGCACTGTCAACAAGATGTAACTTTTCCACGTTTCCAGCAGCTAACAGTTTTTCCCTCAGACCAGCCCAAACATCTCTGTTTTCACTGGTCAGCGCCCCCAGAGGAAAGGCAGGCGCTGGTGTCGGGTCAGACAAGATGTACTTCAAGTGGGAGTGGATCTCTGCAGGGTTCACTAAATTCCCATCTCTGTCTACAATGTCAAACACATACATGTTGCCTTTTCGCATGACTAAGAGATGTCGCCCTTTCTCATTAGTGAAGAGCTCATCTTGGCCACATTTCGGAATCCGAGTTGAGTTAAAGAGACGAAAGTACTGAGACATGTCCAGGGGATAAGCATTCATCATGAAAGCTCCATACCAAGACAGGGAGGACGGGACCCAACGGATGAACTTTTTGAAGCCATCTGTGTCGCTCTTTGCCGGGTTAAGGTGGAAAACCTCTGGCTCCAGTAACCCAGCTCGAAGCGTTTTCATGAAGCGCACTGCTGAACACACCATGTTAGTTGCTCGTACAAGCTGGTCGTTGTATTCCGCCTTAGTGTCAAGGTTGAAGGACATGAAAGGGTTGAAGTTCAGCACCACAGAGTCACGCGCTGAGAGGTACATATCAAACCATGGCCCTGAAAAAAAAATCAAACAGATATATCAAGAATTATCTGTATTTAATGTGCTCAACTTTTGACTGATGATTGACAGAATGGCCTCACCTGAAATGTAGCTAGTGTGCTTGTTGTTTTTATCCTGTGCTACCAGATCCTCGTGCAGCTGTTTCCCCACACCACTTTGGAAATCCTGTGCAATTTTCTCTGTTGTTCTGTGGGGACACACAAAATAGCCAGACTGTTAATTAACTAATGTCCACGAATGATATTAAAAAGGGGTCATTTCTGTTCCCTGAAACATACCTGAACTGGTCATCGTCTAACAGAGGCTTCTGGGCAGCTAAATACCTCCTGATTGTATCCTCCAGTTTTGGTACAGGTAATCTGCAAAGTTATGAAAATAATCAAGTTGAAATGTGAAAGAGTTGAGTTTGTTGAATCTTTACCAGCTTACCTGTTTTATTGTTTACCAGGTGGATCTGTGGTGCATTAGACACAACTCAGGCCCAAACTCTGGTGATCGCAGGTTAATTCATATCTTTGTTCATACTATTAGCTTTGATTAAACATTGCAGCAGTGCTTACTTTTATTGCAATAAGACTGAACTTTGGGTTTTGTTTTCAATGTAGCCTATACAATCTATTTTCGCTATACACAACACAAAACATCCTGCATTAAACATTCAAAATATGTTTTGAATCATTTCACATTAGGTGTACAGTATACTGTAAATGCCGTTAATGTCAGCGCCCCTAGTGGTCACCGAGCATATATCAGGTGTGCACTTTAACCCACATCCATCTATAGGATTAATGTTTCACCTGTTCTAACCTGAGGACACTTTACTACACTCACCTGAACCCACTCCTGCACGGTTTCGATCCATATTAAACCTAATAGCAGAGTGTTGTGTACATGTTTACCTGGGTAAGCTCTTCTGATAGTGCATGGATGGAACCAGACTTCGGTGTAAATACTCGGTGGAAGACGCCGGTTTGCTGCTGTAGCTTCTTGTCTCGACTCTCAGCGCTGTGGTTCTTGGGACCAGACTTCCACATTTTCTCAGAGAGGCGACGCTTTGCACCGAAAACAAACTGGCCATAGTTTGTCGACGTCAAACACACGGGTTTCCCGCAGCTACTGTGAATAAAGAGACCGAGTCGGAGCTGTCACACATACAAGTGTTAGCGGTTAGCATTAGCCAAAACACCTTCCTCCACGCACTGACCCGGTTTCTGAGGCAGGTTTGACAACAACCGACTAAACCTACGTTTAAAACGACCGTCCGTTTAAAACCCCGCCTCCGACCTGCGGCAAACACACACGAACAAAGAAGGGAAAAAAAGATTTTCAAGTCGGTAATTTACAACTGACAACAGGAAGTTCAACCGAAAACGGTTATCGCTCGACGTGACGTCATCTGCGGCAGGGGTAAGCGTGGAGATGGAAACCTATTTTTTTTAAAAACAGTTTTTTTAATTGTCGAGAATTGTCAAACAACAAAATATGTTTAAAATCGTATTCGTGGTTGTTCAGATTTAACAAAACGTGGACACGCACAGATACACACTAATCTGACACTACATTAAACTACATTACAAAACAGACTACATTAAAAACAGTTCACAGTGTTAATGTTGTGTCTGATCGGAACGAGCAATATATTAAATAACTGAACACTCCACAGTAGTAAATCTATTAAAACACTGTATGGAACTCAATGGATGATGAAGTCTCAATGGATGAGGCCATGTTAAGTGAAATATAACCAGTAAGTACAACAGCAGTACGATGTAACACATTCACAAGATTACTGGCTAAATGTAGAAAACACCATTAATGCAGTTTCCTACATGTTATGAAATGGCCTTCTGACCAACAGGGGACAGTGTTGTCTTGATTGGTAGCTTTTTCTGGTTTCCTCGAGCTCAACTCACACACAACACACAACACACAACACGTTCCCTCTGATCACAATAACAACTGACTGAGGATGGATTCAACTCCACTCCTTAATGAAACGTGACATTTTCCCTGTGTTTTTTCCAGTGATTTTGTAGAACAGCTCATAGAAACCCTGCAATTAAACCATCGCAGTTTAAGACATGTGGTGTCTCTTTCATGACATTTGTCATTTTCAGTATAAAATATAAAGTGCTCGCATGTGTTTAGAGGAATAAAGTAGGCTAAAATTATTTAAAATTAATACCATCTATACTGGCTGTACCCAGCAGAACATACATGCTGATTAATGTTCAGGATTCCATTCGGCTGTTTCATCACGTTCGAGGACTCTGTTTCTGCAGCTTCCTCCTTCGCCCCAGGCGACCTGGGCCAGGTCACATTAACCCCGAGGGCAATCTGACATCGACGCGTCACGTCTGAAGATCCGGGGGCGTGGCCAGAAACGCGGAAGTGAATTTAGCCCCGCAGTTAGTGTAGGCTAAAAGCTCAACAACTTGTTCGCCTACAATTGTAAGAAATGCCTGAAAGACAAAGCCCAAGGTAAGAAGAATAAACGCTATACTCTATTACTGACACATTGTTTTGTTACACGTTTGTCTTCTGAACAATGCATCGAGTTTAACAGAGCTACGTTATGCAACAGTTAGCTTGTTAGTCAAATGACAAACAGCAGCTTCAACGCTAAGTTAAGATAGCTTTAGATGTCATGCTGCCATCCTGCTGTTGATAGCATTGTTGGTTCCAGATTAATTAGCACATCCAGCTAGCACAGACAAACATTTAAAGAGTGTTAGCCGTTTCCTTTTTGTGTGATACACAAAGCTTCTTACAGATGGTGACATTCTGGATTTAGCTAAAAGTGGTTCATTTTGGTGTTATCTTCTCTATGAAGCAAATCCTCTATCATGTGATGCTAATCCTGCTTTATCTTTTCTACACGCTTTGCTTTTTCCATGTCAAGGATTCGAGCCATTAGCACCAGTGCCAGTGATGGACTGGAAGGTTTCAAGGCCCATGCTGTATTTCAGGAAATCAACAAGAAGCTTCAGGAGGTGACGACATGCCTTACACACATCAGGAGAGAATATTGTACCATGTGTATTTAATCTCACCTTTTTCTTTTTTATCACAGAAGAAGACACAAATCTATTCAGTCATATAGTGTTTCGAGGCCAGTGCTTCAGTTAACACAGCTCAGTTCCCAAACTGTCATTTCAATATTATTATTTTATCTATTTAATAATATTATTTAATATATATCATATTGTATCAATAAAATTCAATGCAGCACACATACAGCACATTACTTGATCATACAGCGCATTTCCTGATTGACTTGCTTTTCTATTGCAAGTCATTATACTTTATTTTAATCCTTATTTAATTTTTCTTCACTCATTTTTTCTATTTTGATTGTATTGATGCTGCTGGAAATGTTAATTTCCCTGAGGGAACCTTCAATATGGTTTCTATCTATCTGTCTATCTATTCACACCTCAACAGGCTAACGCTGACCCAGTCAGACATATGGTGTCCTCTAAAAGCAACTAGTGACCTTAACGTGACCTCAGTTATTATGTTCATCTCAAGTATGCTAGCAGTGCTGTCTATGTAATGAATGTGATTTTTCTCCAAAGAGGAAATGGCAGCAGGGGAGCTGAGTGGATGTTGGTTTACTATAATCCCTTTGTCAGCTGATCACACAAACTGATTTAGAGAAGTGTATGTGAAGCTTATTTTTAGTCCCATTTTTGTATTCCCATGTTAATTAAATGTGGTGACGAAAGTGGATTTTTCTGTGTCTTTCAATATCAAGTTACATGATAGATATTTCAAACTAACTTTTTGTGCTTTTACTTAAATCAGGTGTAATAAGAAAAAAAGCAACCCATAACCCATTTTGTCCTGAATAAAACATGTTCAGAGCTGTTTTTTAAAAATGTAGAAATAGCACCTTGACCTACCTGGTTATGGTCTTTTTCTTTCTTCTGTATTCTTTGCATGTACATTTGTGTGTTTCTGTGCATTGCTGCCAAACTGTAGCTAGTAGAAGAGCATTTAATCAGTCGACAGGCATGTTTTTTCATGTGGCTGGAATGTACAGCTTTTGCACAAAAAAGCATTTATACAGTAGATCAAATGCACTTGCTTTCGTGCAAACAAAAGATAACATGCACACAAAACATGCATGTTAAACAGGAGGGCGAGCAGGTTGTGAAGAAGATTGGCGGAGTGTTTGCCTTTAAAGTGAAGGATGGCCCAAATGGACAGGAGGCAACCTGGTTTGTGGATGTGAAAAATGGTAAAGGCTGCGTTCACAATGACACAGGTAAGAAAACCAAACCGCCTCTATATCTCACATGACAGTGAAAACCCACAGAGATCTGTACACATGTTAATATTTACCTGTCACCTTTAAAGCTACTCGAAACTCAGGGTCTGTATCATATGTGCAGAATATATATAAAATTCATATTTCTTTTACATCAGAATCATACAATCCTATGAAATACTGTTACCTGTACTGAGAACCTAATCACTACACCACAAAGTCTGTTTATGTCTTGGCTATTTGTAATGTGTGTATATTATTTTTTTTGTTTTTTTAATATCTAGAGAAACACAATTTTATTCTTCTGTGCCCTCTTGTTGTGTGAACTGAATGAGAAAATGTACTTTAAGTTTTTACCTGTCTTCGAACTGTCTGAGTTAAAATTGGGCTTGATTTTCTGCAGCCAAGAAAGCAGACTGCACCATTTCCATGTCGGATACAGATTTGTTGGCTCTAATGACGGGAAAGCTGAACCCACAGAGTGTGAGTACTAACAGAATCTATTATTTAACATACTGAAAGAACCAGTCTCAAGGTTATTATTGTACTTCATGGTTAAACCAAAACTACTTTTAGAGACACCATTCACCAATACAGATAAACCAAATGATAATTCAGAAGAAAAAAAAGGAAGAATCTAAACATGGATCACTTCAGCAGAAAACGGTAAAGATATTCTTAAAACAAAAAAGTTGTGTTGGGTGACCTTACAACTCTTTCTTTAAGAGCCTTATTATGACTTTACATCTGTATAGAGAGATTGAGAGATTTTGCAGTTCCATGGTTTAACATTCAAGAATTGTAAATATGTGTGAAACTCATCATTATGTTTCTTTAAGCGTTAAAACATTATATTTGATGGTGTGATGGTTTTTCAAGATGTTTGACCTAAGTTGGAAAAATCTTCAAACTAAAACCTAAACATGTTTGTATAGATGGACAGTACCAAGAGACAGAGATGTCCTATTGGTTTTGATGTTTTTTTTTCTATGCATATATTGGCAAAGAATATGTAAAAATATGACATTTTGCAAGGTGACGTTTAAATGTATACAAGGTAATGATCATTACCATAATTTGAGTGTGCTGCATTACAGATAGATCTCTTATGTGAGATTTTTGTGAGAGTCACAGGACCATCTTCTTTCATGCTTCATACTCTGAATTATAATGGTATACATCGCAGTGAGCAATGCGGCCCTCCACACCACCTCCATCAGTCCATGTCCATTTGCTGTGATTACCTGCAGATAAAAGCTGTCACTGCACTGTGTTTGTGTTACTGGGCAGTATTCATTGTAAGTTTCTCTTCTGGAGTCCAACATGAAAAACCATGAGAAGAAATTAAATATTCTGAGAATCTCTGCCCTCTCTTAGTCCACAGAAAAACTGCGTTTCAGGTTCTGAACCGTCCAGATGACGTTTGTCACTCTTTCTGATTCACAGGCTTTTTTCCAGGGGAAGCTGAAGATCACAGGAAACATGGGGCTGGCCATGAAGCTTCAGAACCTGCAGTTGCAGCCTGGCAAAGCCAAGCTGTAGGTGAGACATCGGTGGCAGCTGTATCCACACCTCTGAACACTGAGTACATTTTCTCTGAAATCTGATTTCAGATCAAATGTAACAGGGCCGCGACCCTTTTAATTACTGGACTAAACCACTTTTCCTACTAGTGACCCCAGTAATGACCAGGGAGTAGTGGATCAGCCCAATTACTCTAACTGCAGGATAATATAGACTCCAATTCATTCTCTAATCATGTCCCTGTGTGCAGACCCTCTTATCATAACACTGTCAGAACTCTAGAATAGAGGCAGGTGCTCTTACTTTGTGATCCTGTGTTGCTAATTAAATCTCCTGAGAGTACTGTGTTCGGAAATGTTTTGAGTACAGCAGATTGATTTTCCACAATCGTGGACATAACAGTCTCAAGTGCCTCCATGTCTCTAAGCTTTGCAATTTTTAGCCAACAAAGCAGGAATGTTTTTCAGTGTGGCGGTCCAATGTTTTAACGGAGGGGGCTGGCATTCTCCCGTCTTGCTATCATCATGTGAAACTCAAAAATATTTCGACAAAATAAATTTATTGCAAGATTTACTGGAACATTCTTTGTTAGTGTCTGTTTTCCTTAAGCAGAACCAAATTATATTATATATCCTCGACCGATTGACGTTCTCGTAAGGGTTATAAATAAAAATGGATTTAACAACACGCTGGTGCCGCTTTTCACACGACGCCTTTCTGTGACCAAATCGTAAATGCTGAGTTAATGTGTGTTATAGTGGAAATACTGACCAGACGTCCTGACTTAAGCTTCAGTGTGATGATCGCACTTTTCACAAGATATTAACACACACATGAAAACAACTTCTCCCACACAGTTATACTGTTGAGGTTACACGAGTGTGACTTTCAACATATAATGGTCCTCTGTTCGGTCGGGACAGAATTTGGATCGGGTTGGCTTGGGCCTCTCTTGTTGCGCTTTTCCAACACAACTGGACCTGGTCCATTCTGCCACGCTGTATTCTTTCCATTTGTAAACACAAAACCGCTAACAAGCTCTGACCCAGATTCCACCACAGCTTTGGCTCAGCTCTTGTGGTTTTCTGGGTCTGACTCCGTAGACACACAAACACACACACAGGTTATTTCACTGATTTTCGTTTCACCCACAAAACCACTGACAAAACCACTGGCTTCTTAAGTATGAGTGTTTGGACCATTTGCATCAAACCTGTTTTAAGAAAGTTGTTGACAATGGAGTTTGCATGTTCTCTGTGTTCATGCATATTGGGTTTAAGTTAATTGGAGACTCTATAATGACTATAGGTGTGTGTGTGACAGGTGTGTGTGTGTGTGTGTGTCGATATGTTGCCCTGTGGTCTGCTGCTAGTGACCTGTCCAGCTTTTACCCTGCCGCTCACCCACAGTCACCTGGAATTGGTTCCAGCTCTCCAGACCCCTCAAGATAAGACATAAATGATGTGTTGTGTTTGACATTTTCTAAAAAGCCACTGTTTGAAGTCTAGAACAGCGATAAACCACCAGAGAACCTGAAGCAGTGTTGACATAATGAGGATCGTTGGAAACATTTGACTTTGCAAACGCATTTTACAGGCAACAAAGCAGCTGTTCCTAAAAGAGCTGCTCTCAGTGGTAAACAGCAGAAGATAAACAGGATCATTGTTTACGTCTGCAGGCGATTTCATCTGTGTGAGAGAGAATCGGCTGTTACTGATAGAAGAAGCGATCAGAGTGTGTGCGTTCTCACGCACAGCAGGGACGACGATGTGGCTTTGAATTCAAAAATAAAAAGAGAGAGAGAGAGAGAGGGTCCCGGCTGATCTGAACAAAAGCCAGCACAACCCCCGCTGTTCTGTGCATTGTCCCGGAAAAACACGCGACACAAAAACCTACAACCCTGTTTGGAAGAAGAACTGAAAACTGTGTCATTTCAAACGACTGCGTGTTCCACCGCATCAGTGGAAACTGAGGCTCACAGTAACCACACGGGACCCACGACCTTCCACTATCGCCCACCTCCCTCCACGCATTCGTCACTGTCTTCATTCCTGTCTGCAGTCGGTGGCTGCCGCTCCAGTACGAGAGGCCGCTTCTGGCAGATTCACTGCCACAGCTCAGGACTGAGTGGGTCCAGATGCACTCGGTGAAAACGACAGATACTGTAAATCCAGAAACTGCCACCAGAGCAGACAGTGCAGAAGATGAGAAGATGAGTCTGCAGGCGACTCCAGGCCACCGCCGATATGATATGAAACGTGTTGTTTAACTGTAGAAATTAATTTTCTTTTCATAAGGAGCCATTCAGGTTTTTGTTTCTCTTTCAGCAACAATCAGAAAACTACTTTTCTTCCTTTTTGCATGATCTCTTGCATTTGTATTAGATGAATTGTGGCAAAGTGTGTTGTCATCACAGAGTTAAAGAACGTGAGGGTTATACTTAATGCAGACTGATGTAAACATATTGCTGCTGACTTCATTGACCAACAGGTGGTTAGTGTCGTTTTAATATTTCAACTACATTACATTTATTAAGGTGAAACAGAAATCAGAAATTCTGATGTCCTAATAACTGTGGAGTAATTAGTTAACACAACAGGAAAAAAACCCACGATTGATTATTTTTCATCTGAAGCTGTCGGTGACGAGGTGGATACATTTTGCCTGAGGTATATTTTGATTACTTGTGGTGATGAAGTCTTCTCTTTCCAAAGTTCAGTGAACTGCAAACGATTCTTAATGGTAACAGATGTTCACGGGATCCCTAATGGAAGGCGGGACTGAAACGGGGCCTAATCCAAAAACACTGACCCCTTTATCTGGCAGGCTGCGCTTCCGTTTTTTTATATAAGCATGACTCATCTGTGATTTGAAACTTATCTCACAACATGTTAATGGAGAGTGGAAAAACACCTCGTGTAGCATCTTCATCAATAATCCACACCACACGTCTTGGTTTAGTCTCTGAACATTCTTACTCCAAGTCGACGTCCCTGATGATTCATGTGAGTCAGAGAGGTTTTGATGACTCGAGGGGAAACTTTACCAATCTCCACAAATCTGAATCATCACAACATGACCCTCTAACATTTAAACTGGGGAGACCTGGAACATTCAGGGGGGGGGGGGGGGAGCAAAAACCAGTGGAAAAATAATGAGAAAAAAGGAAAGACTCTTCGTTTTTGGCTCCCTGTCAGGCCAGAGCTGTTTCTCCTCCTCGCTCCCTTCCTTTTCACTCTCGCCTGTTCCTCGCCTTTCCTGTCTCTCTGTGAACTTTCTCTCTCTCCCACTCCCACCTCTCGCTCACATCTGGAGGGTATCTGCTGTGGCTGTGGGACTCCTCGCCTGCTATGGGACAGCCTGCCTGTGGACTGGACGTCGGATTTCAGCGCGCTTCAGCAGACGGTGTTCGGACTGGGTAAAGTACTACAGCAGACCACACTTTACTTTATTCTTACTGCTTGTACACAGCCGTTGGTGGTGTTGGTGGTGTTGTTGGTGTATATGGGGCTTAGACTGATTCAAGCACCAGTCAGCATCATTCATCCATGCAGGACATTGGTGCCATGTGTGTGATGAACCTGATGATTTGACATAACTCAGTCCAACCAACTCACAACCTTCTAAACAATATTGTCAACAATATGAAAATGCTCTTTAGTTTCTCCTCAGCCTCTTTTGTTGAGTCGCTGAAGCTTCTCTCTCCTCACTGACCCCTGGATGCTGTTTTCTGTCTGGCTTTTATTTTTAATTGTCCGTGGGTGTGTACCTGCTGCTGTGTGGATGGACGTGGTTGCTACGCTCTCTCTGGTACATTTCCTCTAATGGATGGCTTTTAGACTTTTGCCTTGAGCGCTGCCTTGGTTAGACGTGATTTCAGATTTTTCAGGACTGTGCTGCACAATAACCGCACACAGACTCGGCCTTTTGACATTTGTAAAAGGCTAGATGGATGTTGTTGCTGTTGTTAAATTTAGATTTTTTTCTTCTTTTTTTTCCTATAGTGCATGTTTTGAAATGATTGCAAAGCGAGAACGAGTCGTCAGCTCTGATGTTTATGTTCGTTTTCTCAGACGAGACCTTTGCAGTTGGTGACAACTGAGGAGCGACGGCGGTGTTTTTGTCGCTCATTTACATAAATGATGGAAACCTTCCTGTTAAATTTCATTTTTAAATGCCACTGCTTATGGTGTTACACACAGAAATCTGTCGAAATTTAACTTTGGTCACGTGTGACAACACTGTCCATCTGCCACCACTTTAATTAGTGTCAATCAACATATTCTAATTAAACAACATCCCAATAAAAAAGGCCAATTACTGCAGACACCTGTTTGCAAAGTGCTCCATGACCTGATGACTGTAACTGTGTGTCTGTGTACAGGGGAGTTGAGAGGTGGACATGGCCTTTCCCAAGCCCTCCACACTGCAGGCTCTGAGTCTGCTGCTCCTGGCCTGGGCTGTGGTGCGTTGTCACGCACAAGACGAGGTGGAACCAACAAAGGAGACGGACGTAACAAAGGTGTCGGCGAAGTCCGAGCCTTTGCGGTGTCCAGTGGACTGCAGCTGTACGGTGGAGGGGGCAGTGGACTGCGCAGGGGTCGACCTCACCGAGTTTCCTGCCGAGCTGTCGGATAAGATCCGTCAGCTCTCTCTCCAGGTCTATCACACTCACACACGGCGTTTAGTCTGAATTCAGTTCAGTTCTCCTCTGCATCGTTCTTCCCGTTTACTGTCTGCGTTCTGTCTGCTGCTGTCAGAACAACAAAATCGAGGAGATCACGTTGGAGCACATCTCCCACCTGTATCAGCTGGAGACGCTCAACCTTCAGAACAACTGGCTCACCACAGATGGTAACGACCGCTGGTTACACAACCTGAACACAGCAGGGGAGCAGATTCCACATCACAGAGTGTGAGGTTGTTAGTGGGATGAACAGAGCTGTTGGAGTCCTGTTCTGCTCAGCTGTGACTCTGCACTGACTCCTCCTACATCAGATCAGAGCCTCAGACTGTCACTGTCAGCCTGAGAAGGCGTAAACCTGCCACTGAGCTGCTGCTTCAGCCTCATCATCATCATTAATATTATTATTGTTATTAATTAGTAATAGCATTATTAAGTTTAATTTGGATTAATGGAAGCAAAATTTCATCAAACGCAGAGGACGTCGAAACGCGAGGAGGACGTTTGTTTTTTTTCTTGTATTGTTTAACGAGAAAAGGCAGGAAGTGAAGGTCGGAAATGTTCATGCCTGCAAACAACGACGCTGAACATGGGCCAAGGACATCATTTCCATATGATATCTCCATAAGCCATAAGCCAAACAAACACATGTCATCCCTGCTGGTGGAAACCGCCTGTTCCTTGTCGTCAGGTCTGTTATTGCTGCTGTGGCTGACAGCCAGTTGCTCATTGCCACTCCTGTCCACGGTGATGCCAAGATGTCGACAGCTTTGTGGATTTGTGGCCAGCGGCGGTGACGCCTGGCGTGTGTTTCTGTTGCAGTACACAGTTTCTGACTGTCATCTTGCCTTTTGGCCTGATGTTCACTTTAGGACCCAGTGGGGGGGGCAGATGGTTCGATGACAAACCAACTCTGCAGTTTTCTCATCTGGCTCAGAAAGATCCCTTTATTTTATTTTATTTTTATTTATTCGAGTTGAATGGAAACTAAGCAAAATAACATAAAAACACAGAATAAAACAAGTTCATATTAAAAAGTAACATTTTGAGCAGGAACAAGAAATCTCGGAGGAGCTCAAATAAACGAATGTTAGCTCCTCTCATATCCACACATCTGTTGACTAAAATCTGAATTTCAGTGAAGATAATCTGTTAAAAAACAGCCAGCGTCTCCAAATTGTATTGTAAGATGTGTAAGACTCACAACAACAACAACAACACAAGAATGATTGAGTGACTGGAATAAAGCTGAAATGTGCAACCGGATGGATCCGAGTTGGAGTTAATGAGCATGTGGTCTGGTTTTCTCTCTGCAGGTCTGGAGGATGAAGGATTTGAGATGCTCGAACAGCTGGCTTATTTATACCTGGCGAATAACAAGGTGAGTCATACAGCCGATATTCCTCTGCGAACTACAATGTTACTGAGTTAGTCAGTTTCTGCCTTCACAGGGACGAATATGGAAACAGGAAACAGGAAGAAGATGTTTTTTTAAAAAATGCTCACTAAGCTTTAGAAACACCCATTCTGCTTTATACAGTTCTATACAGTTCATAGATAAAGAACTGTATGTAGAGAAATATTTGGAACAAAGAATAAAACGTCTTCAGTTCGGTTTCACGTCGTCTGTAGTTTGAATCACACGTTGTTTTTATGTCAGACTTGGAGCTCCGTGAGGCTGGTTACTGCAGAACCATATCGTAACAACATCTTTCCTCTCCCCCTCTGCTCGCAGCTCACGTCAGCACCGAAGGTTCTCCCACCGTCTCTGGTTAGTGCCGATTTTGCTGCTAATCAGCTGGCGAGGATCTACCCTTACACGTTTGGCCACAAACCAAAACTGAGGTATGAGTTTGTGTGGCTGTGTCCCACGTTCCTGGAAAACTGTCCATGCACACGTGACAGTATCTCTTCACCATGGCCCCAGGTCTGTGTATCTCCATAACAACAAGCTGAGTGACGCGGCGCTTCCCGACGACATGTTCAACCGCTCTGACAGTCTGGAGATCCTGACCCTGTCCAGCAACTTCCTGCGGGTTGTACCCAAGAACCTGCCCTCCAGCCTTTACCGTCTCCATCTGAAGGTAGGTCTGCAGCGCCATGCGCGTCGCCACGCTAACGTGGCCATGATTGTAACATCAGGATTGTTCCTGTTGCAGAGTAATAAGTTGGAGAAAATCCCTGCTGGAGCCTTTGACAACTTATCCAACCTGAGGGAGCTGTATCTCCAAAACAACCTCCTCACCAACGAGGGCATGGACAACGAGACTTTCAGGTACACAAACCCCAAACTGCTCGACCCGTTCTGCGTACTTTATTCCTACACGCCGCTGCTCGGTGGTCACTGCACTGTAAAACACCAGCTGTGCTCGGGTTGATGTGTGACATCTTGTGTTGCAGCAGAAAGCAACACAGAACAGGATCAGAGAACTGATTTGATGGCTCCTTCTCCTTCTCTTCAGCCAGCTGAGTAGCCTGGAGTGTCTGGATCTGTCCAATAACAATCTGAGCGTGGTCCCCACGGGTCTGCCGCGCAACCTGGTGCTGCTGCACCTGGAGAAGAACTCCATCCGCAGCATCCCTGGAGATGCTCTCAGCTCCGTCCGGAACCTCGAGTACCTGCTCCTCCACAATAACAAGCTCCGCTCGCGCTCCATCCACCCAGCTGCCTTCATGGTACAGTTCTGTTTCGTGTGTGTTAGGAAACACATGCAGGTGTTATTCCGATGTCTCTGTTGTCAGAAGACGATTTTGAATGCCTCCGGAATAATGGATCATCTCTTGAACCTGTCATTTACATTTTCTCCAGGGTCTGAAGAAGCTGCATACTCTACACATGTATAACAATTTGCTGGAGCGGGTTCCCAGGGGCTTGCCTCGCAGGGCCAAGACCCTCATGCTGCTACACAACTCGATTTCCGAGATTGGCCGCAACGACCTGGCCCTGCTGTACACGCTGACCGAGCTCAACCTCAGCTACAACAAGCTGAGCAGCGCGAGGCTTCACCGCGAGGCCTTCAGGAAGCTGCGCTTCCTGGAGAAGCTGGACCTGTCGGGGAACGGCCTCCACGCCGTGCCTCTGGGTCTCCCTCGCAGCCTGCAGGTGCTCGAAATCAAAAACAACCAGCTCAGCTCGGTGCCGGACGGCGCGTTGACAGGCATGGAGAAGCTGCGGAAGCTCATCCTGAGTAACAATCAGCTGAAGCTGAACTCGGTCTACCAGGGAGCATGGATGGAGCTGGGCGCGCTCACGGTGAGTGTCCACCAGAGACACCCATCTCATCTTCTGGTCCATTGTCCTCTGCAGGACTTTAACCCTGTAACACGAGGCTTCTCGTAAACACATTATTGGTCGCTAGATACGACGTTTTCGTGGTTATGACACATCTCCCGTGAACTTCCTTCCAAAGGCAATTCACCATAATAAACTCTTATTGTAGGGTGGTGTTATAGCGACATCTGGTGGCACAACTTATTATCTACATACAAATACATATGTATGTTCCGAATAACGTCGAAATTCGGTTACGACACATTCTCAGGAACGGACCTCCGTCGTATCACGAGGACCCCCTGTATATAGATATATATATACACACACACACACACACACACACACATATATATATATATATATATATATACACGTCGAACATAAAATCCTAATTGTGTCTGTTGTTGTACTGATGTACTGTGGCCTTTGTTCTTGTAGACATTGGATCTGTCGGGCAACCAGCTGACACACATCCCCTCTGACCTGCCCGAGTCTCTGGAGTACATTTACCTGCAGAGTAATCGCATCGCCACAGTTCCTGCTTCAGCATTCGAAGGAACGCCAAACATCAAGGGCATCTTTCTCCGGTAAGGGACCAACAAACCATTCATCACTCTCAGTGGCACGGCGTCTAATTGGCCTTGATTTTCAGTTAAAGGTTGTAAAACAACCCTCAACCGCATGTTGTTCATCCTGGATGGTTGTTTGCACAAGCTGTTGTACTTGAAACTAACGAGGTGATGTGATGATGTTGACCTGGCACTCGCGTGGGGTCCTCAAAGGTTTATGAAAACCTCATCATACGTTTCATCCCTGTTTGGTTTCATCTCCTCTCAGGAAACAGTCATGTTCATGTGCATACAAATGTAAATAGATGCTTTCTGTTTTCTTTATCTCATCAAGAAAGACGTCTTCAAACATGTCAAACTCAACTCGTCGTTTCCACTTTCAAACATTAGTTTCTAATGTTTGCCTCTGTGTCTGTAACGCGTTGGTCTGAGGTCTGCTGTTCTGAGGAAGCTTCATGTTGCTTAGGACCAGAATCTGATCTCTACATTGTGAGCACTCAGCAGATTTTCCACTGTGGTTTATTCCACATCGTGCAGGTTTATACCCACAGGCTCTGCAGCTGACAGCAGCTGTCAGGCGGCAGAGGACAGAGGCTTCCTGTTCTGTTTGGTTTCCACTCTGACCTCAACCGAGCGGCTTTATGGATCCTGTTTATGGACCTTCAGAACCTTCCAGGCTGTTGTGCTCGTCATGTTGCTCGTATCAGCTGCTGCCGCGTTTCTTTCTTCTTTTTTTTTTCCCCCTTTCCCACCAAAATCCCCACACAGCTGGAAGCATCTGGCCAGAGCCAACTTAGAGACACTGGAATGCTCGAATCAGTGGGGGAAATGGAAGGGGGATGTGTGTGTGTGCGTGTTTGCGTGTGTGTGTGTGTGTGTTGTTAAAGTTCATGGGCAACATGTGCAAACGTTTCACTGATAAACGATGCAGCTGATTCTAGGTGTCTTCTCAAAGTGCTGTGATGAGGAGAGCTAACGTTCTGCGTGACGCGTGGAGAGACGATCAGTCACATGATCCGTCTGACGGATACGATGTGTAAACGTTAACCGTCACGTCTTCTTTCCCAGCGCTCAGACGAGGAAAACGTCTCTCACACGCTTGGCTTTCTGTCCTTTCAAGGTCCAACCGTCTCTCTGTGGACTCTGTGGACGAGAGCTCCTTCGCACACCTGTCCAACTTGCAAGTGCTGGACATCGGCGCGGGGAACTCGGAGCTGCCCTTTAGGAGAGACGAGCTGGGTGGAGATCAGCTGACGGAGGAGGAGGAGGAGGAGGAGGAAACATAAAGCGTACTCACCTCCACTGACGGTGGACTGGACTGTGTGGAGGAGAGAAATGAGCCTGTGGACATATTTCACATGTTTATTATGGTTCTGTGGTGAGAGGCACGTTCTCATATTTCTGGTGCGGGAAACCGGATGAAGTTCCTTTAGTTTCCATAATATGGGCTGGTTAGTTTTGCATATCGCTATTATCTGAGCTTTGGTGTTTTGTTTTTACCGTCGACATGTTCAGGAGTTGTTGAAAGTTGTTAAACATGCAGATAGTTGACCTCTGACCTGCAGAGACGACCTGCATGTTTCACCTGACGACTCTCCAGTCGCGTAAATGACACAGAGGTTAAAAAGCTGAGTCCTCAAACAGCAACTCCTGAAGACACAATGAGCTGGATGAAGACCACAGATGTCTCCACTGTGGACATGCAACTCTTATCATGTACCTTCTGCTTTGTTCCAAAAAAAAAAAAATCAGTCACAAAAGTTAACAACGAATTTTACATCGTAAACGTCTCAAAAATGTAAAACGTGAGCAGCAACAAAGAAGGACAGATGTTCACAGATGTTTTTCTTGTTTTTTTGTTTTTTTTAAAGGACTCGTCTCCCTGGTTTAAAAAAGTGATTCTGCTACAAATGCTGTGAACCAGTGAGTGCTGTAAAGACAGTCACCACAATTCCCAGTCTTAGTCACAAACAAACACTGCACCTCTAAAAACAGGATTTACCTTTTATTATTGAGTTATGTATTGTTAAACCATTCATCCCTCCAACCTGAGGTAACGACAACCCACAAATCTCAAGCATTCACACCTTAATGATAATAAGCAAAAAAAAAAATCACATTTAATACACTTCAAAGTTACAGTCCTTAAGGTATTAATTACATTACACATGTATGTATCCATAACTATCCTAAAACGATAATTATAGGCACTCACTTTATCTGCACACGTCTGAGTATCAGTGTGTAAAAAATGTAATATGGCCAAAACCAGGACTGAAATCCTAAAGATAGTTTAGATTTTATACAGTAGATGTCAAGCATTTCAATAATTCAAATTATTCATCATCAGGACATTGATTTTTTGATTATTTTTTTTAAACGACTGAATGAAAAGTACTGTTCCAATACTACACATCCAGTGAGCTTTTTGTATTTTTATCATATTCTTTTGCGTTTGTATTTGAACACATTGAACAAACTTCTTTGAAGCTTCAGTCCAGGCTGCTGCTGTTGCTGCTGTGTCATAGAAAAAGTATAGTGGCAAGTATTTTTATACCACATTAAAAAAAAAAAAACGAATCTTATTATATGCACTTATATTGCTATGAATACAGCGTCACTTCTTACACACATCAGTTTTGTGCCGTCATCAAACGCAGCATTAAATTATTTGAAAAGGCTGAAGAAGACGTGTGCGTTTGCTAACACTGACCACAACATCAGATCCATATGTCAACAGGTCCCTGGCTCCTCGTGCTGATGCGTGAGTCCTGATGATGATGATGATGAGGATGATGATGATGATGATGATGATGATGATTTAAACTCTCTTCTCCCTCTATAATAATGACACTATAGGAATCAACAACACAAACCATTGTGTGAATGTTTTCACCTCAGTGGCTTCAGTGCATAATAAATCTATGATAAATATAAGAAGTTATATTATCAAGGTATATTTCACATAGAAGCGAATGAATCCGCTGAGCAGCGCACAGAGGCCATTTGGTTTGTGTTCTTTTACCTAAGTGGTTCTTCTTAGTTTGTTCAGGTGCCAGGAAAAGTTGAATCGAAATCAATGGCTGCCGTTGTTTGAGTGCACTGACCCTTTAAAGATCTCAGCACCACTGCAGACGGTGGAGTTTCTGGTCTTCTCCTGACTCTCTCCAGCACCCACCAGCGTTTTTATTAAGGCAAAACCAAGAGGTCAGAGCATCTCACCATCACCTGCTCCTCGCCATCACCTGCTCCTCGCCATCACCTGCTCCTCGCCATCACCGCAACAACCAGCTGCTCGCAGTAAAAACAAACAAAGCAAACACCTTCCCGCATGTTGCACACAGACAAAATCATAACAATACTGATGACAATAATAATAATGATCAGAAAGTCATATAAAATGTGGATATCAAACAGAAACATCAGTTCGTCAATGCAAGTTGCATTCAGATCGTGTAGGTGTGAGTTTATCCAGATGAATCCAGTGATGGATCATTGTTTTGGCGTCTTTCATTCCACTGCATTAATATGTCAGGCGTCGTATAGAAACCGTTTCCTGGGTACTGCGATGAACAACCATCCTGGCCCCCTTATCACCACAACTACACCGACACACCGCCACACCCCGGGTGGAGGCTATACGTTGGTCTCAATGCCATTCATGTCAACGGTGCAGTGATCTTTGCTCTTCTTCAGGTGCCTCGGAGGAAGCGGAGGCTTCGGCGGCTTCTTCCTCTCTGACGGCGGCCGGACGCCCTCCTCCAGCTGCATGAGCCGGGCCACGTCAGGAGGGATGAGCTCGTGCTTGACCCATGAGGACGGAGGCCGGTAGCTGCTGTTGCTGTTGTGACAGTTCATCAGCGGTGGCGTGTTCATGGCAGGTTTGCTCTCGCAGATCAGAGGCACCTGGGGACGACAGAGGATCACGAGACGGGAACCGTGTCATCGTCAGAGATCAGGACGGATACAGGTGGAGAAACAGTTGTGGCGGTGGAGGTTGACGGGTTGTTGTTGTTATTGTAAACTGACATTTGAAGAAAACTGGTAAATTGCCTCACAGGAGAAAACGTTTGTTTATAGCTCTGAATTCAAACTCACCCCATCCCCCTCTTTCAGAAAGTCCTTCCTGCAGATGTGTGCCATGATGCCTGTTGCCAACGCGTCCCCCATCACGTTCACCATGGTGCGGAATCTGTCTCTGCAGAGCAGGAGGACACGTGAGACACGATGATAACGACTTGGACTGAAACTGAAAACACCTTTTTTTTTTGGACCAAATGAAACAGGTGATCAGAAACGGTCCCATGTGGTTTTTGCTTTTGCACTAAACTACGGGAAATGGAGACCCACGCTACTCACAGCGCCCAGTCCACGGCAATTATGAGAGTGATGTCATCGGTTGGCAACCCGACGGACGTTAGCACTATCACCATGGTGACCAGTCCGGCCTGTGGTATCCCTGCAGCTCCGATGCTGGCTGCCGTGGCTGTGATGCTGGTAGATATATGAACAGTGAGAATAATGAATGTCATGTCATTAATATAAAAAATATGTACATGTATTTAAATATATGTTTTTCTGCTAAACGCAATAACATCTATACATCTCATGGCAGCGTGATGGTGCGAGATTGCGTGTGTGTGTGTGTGTATGTGTGTGTCTGTGGGGGTGGGGGTCAGAGGTCACCAGTGGCGTGACTGGGATATGATGGTTTATCTCGTTTCAGAGAGAGAGAGATAAGCGGATCGTTTCACTCCACAGTGACTGTATGGAATTATACAGAACAAAAAAAAACCACGTGATGGTGAAAACTGAAGGTCGACAGCGACTGCAAATTTAACGTTTTGTTGTTGTTTGAGATGAAAGAGACACAATCTGTGTTCAGGATCAACGCAAACTGCTGCGGTGACGCTGTATGAACAGCGTGATCAGCCTCCATCTCATCTGCGTCCCATCCTCATCTCCAACGGAAGGACGTTCCCGTTGGCTGCTCCTCCTCTTCCTGTCCGTCATCGCAGCGAACCCGCCCCTTTTCAGATGACTGCTTGTGATTGGTCCAAACCAGTGTCAGGTGAATTACTCTTTATTGATTGAAATGCACCGTTTGATCGACGCAGCTGAAACGGTCAGAACTTTGTTCACTTAGTTAAAGTGAAATAGCCTCTGAGCAGTCAACGTTTCAAACACACACACACACACACAAAAGTGTATATGCCAAAACCCAGTAACATAAATATTGCATGATGGGTTTTTTTGTTTTTTTTTCTGCTGCGTAGTTGAAAGGATTTATTGTTGTTGATATCAGTGGTTTAAAACCCCGGCGATATCTCTGCCACGTTAATGAGCTTACATGCACAGATGGTATGGAGCGCGGCTCACTGACCTGATGGTGATGATCTGGCCAAAGTCCAGCTCGTAATTGTTCACTTGTGCGATGAATATGGCCGCGACAGCCTCGTAGAGCGCGGTGCCGTCCATGTTGATGGTGGCGCCCACAGGGAGCACAAAGCGGATGATGCGTCGGTCGATGTGGTTGTTCTCCAACAGGCACTTGAAGGTGATAGGCAAAGTGGCCGAGCTGCGGGAGACAGGAGAGGACGGAGCTGTGGGAGAGTTACAGGAGGGAGCAGGACGCTTCTGGCCTGAACACGCTTTGGCTTCGCCGCCTCACATGGAAACGTTTTCAGATTTATTTGATCATACCAGTGGTTTCATGTGTTTTTTATTCCGGTTTGGGCCAAATCGTGGAAGCGAACATTTCTGAGGAGCGTTTCCCAGAACAGACGGTTGTGTTTTCGATTCTCTCCATCTTCCAGACTGCCACCATCTTTTTTATTCTTTTAAGTCATCTCCATGATGCCAAGACATGAAACGACTCTGACGTGGACCAGAGCGAGCCGTCATGTCTGCTCTGTATCTTTAGATGCTAAATCCCAAACACTGCACACACACACACACACAAATGGATGGAATCGTGCCAGGCTAATGACATGAGCGGAATACTCCTTTACATTCCAGGCTCTTCCCACACACGCCAGATGTTTTCTGATCTCCCAGCATCCCTGTGAGGCTTTTTACAGTCGCGTTCCAGTCGATAGATGGAAAAGAGAAGGATCTGTGGCGTTAGCGTTAGGTGAGGAATCATTCACGGTGAAGTGATGTCTTTACCTGGAGGAGGTTGCCAGGGCGATGAGCAGAGCCTGCAGGATCCCCCGTATGTAGACGATGGGGCTCTTTTTGGTGATGAAGAAGTACATGGCAGGCAGGATGAAGAGGCCGTGCAGCACCAGACCAAACACCACCGTGACGGCATAGAAACCCAGCTTCTTCCCCATGTCCGACGGGTCGCTCATCTCCAGGATCTTCCCGGCCACCAGGAAAACGATCCCGAACGGGAAGTACCTGGATGATCAGAGGCTCACCGTCACAAAAAAGACAAAAAGAACAAGTGCTCAAAGAAAACGCTCGGAAAGCAGTTGTGTCACTGTGACACATGAGTCAGGATTTTTCCCGCCGCACATATTGACAGCTGCTGTTTACCTGTATAAATGGGTGACATTCTTGGAGACAGCGCTAATGAGATGTAACGCCTTCTTATACACCGGCTGCCATTCTCACACACGGTGTCATAACACGCCCGTCACAACTTAAATCTGCGTACTGTAACTTTAACATCAAGTCATTCACACGTCACACGCGGCAAACCACCACCCTGTTTATCTGGAGAGTAGCTGTGAAGACGCAACTGCCCTGGTCCTAATTGGAAGTCGCCACGGCAACCAAGGTCATAGCAAAGAACGTCAGACGCAGGAGCCAGTGTCCACTCACATGATGACGGTCAAATAATAGAGCACACAATGCCACACTCAAATTGAGCTCATTGAAACGTCTTTATGTACAGAGAGGCACATCTGCAGCTGCGTTTGCAGAACGTGGTTTTCTCACCAGATAACAATGGCAACTATTCTCAGAACAGCCTCATTCAGACTCTGGCAGAAGTTCACCAAGGCGCTGCCGTTTGGCCCCATCCGGCCCAACATGATGCCTGCGACAACAAAAGGTTAAGAAAAAAAATTTTTTTTTTTCATTAAGTTTGACATTTGAAGCTAATGATGCACAGAAGACCTCAGAATTAATAAATATTATTTATTTTTTTATTTTTTACCCATAGTGGCTGAGAATATGACGATTCCCAGGACGTTCATCCCGTCGCTCGTTCCTTCCCGAGTGCGTATGAGCACGTCAGGGGGCGGAGTCAGGTCGAGGGCAAAGTTCTGGATGTCGGTTCCATTGTCATCCTGGATGCCGTAGATGAGGGCTCGCCGTGTGGAGGACTCTGACTGGCTCTGACTCGCCGTAGGTTTGGGTTTCACGGTGTACTCGCTGCTTGTTCGATACTGAAACATTACAGAGACACAGATCCATTTCATGTCCGTAATCACATGCAGCTGATTGATTGATTGATTGATTGATTGATTGGTTGATTGATTGATTGATTGATTGATTGATTGATGAGTTGCATGTCTCACCTGCTGAAATGTGGCCTGGACCAGGTTAGATGGGAACATGTTGCTGCAGGAGAGAAACAGATACTTACTATAATGAAAGGGGTTAATATTGGATCATTGATATTACCACCATAAATTCTTACATTTTCATGTGATCAGAACATTTTAAAAACCCTGAGCTGAGGAGATGTTGTTTCAGCTCCAGGGTTGGTCGAAATGAAAAAGCTGTGAGTCATAGTCATCAGGCTCCAAAGAAAACATCCCTGTTTTTTTTTTTTTTTTCAGATAATAAAAAGCAGAAGGCTGCAACGGTCTCCGTGTGTGAGGAGACGCCACCTGACGTATGGAAAAACAGCTAAATCAAATGGCATCATTTATTTTGACGGGTAAAATCATGTGACTTGATAAAGTCCAAAGACATTCTCACTCCTGATTCTCGTCACTGTCTGGTTCACTGCAGCGGCTGCAGTTGTGCAACAATGAAATTGGAATCGCCGACTCTGCGAGTTTGACCTCACAGAGTTATTTAGAATAATAGACTGAAATTGTTTTCATAAAAGGGCCAGAGGTCATGTGACTGAAAAAGAATAACGGAAAGGTCTCTGCTGCGTTTAATTTTCTGTGGAATCTTGGTTTTTTTTTTTCAACTACCACCCAGTGTCACCGAAACCTCATCCACATATGTTCAGTTAGCCGACCTACACTTCAGCTTCAATTCCACACGGCTGTGAGGTTCCATTTTCAGAAACTGATCAGAGAGACAGACACAGAGAGAGAGACAGAGAGAGAGAGACAGACAGAGAGAGGGAGGGAGGATGTGTACAACACAAACGACCAGAGGAGGTGTGAGAATAAACAAATCTGTTACAATAAACCTACACCCACAAAGGTTTAAAGGATAAAATACCACAATAACACAATGAACAACGCATTTCCCCTGTTTGTCAAACACAACCAGACCATAAAGTGGGAGCAGTCATTTCTACCACATCTCAATGGCCACGTTGCTACGTACTGAGAATGAAATGTGGAGAAACGTTTTCCCTGGAGACGCAGACGCGCTACATGCTGAACGACAACGTCAGCTCGCTCTCTGCAGGAGCTGTGGCTCAGTCACATTCACTTCATTCATCACTGTGAGAGTAATGAAGTCAATTAAGCTAATTATCAGACGATAGGTCTGAGAGTTTTGCTCCCTCTTTTTTTTTTTTATCAATAACAGATATTAACAGCAGGTATTGACTGTAGTGACACACACACACACACACACACATACAGCAAAAAACCAAACTGAATATAATACATGGCGTGTAGATGAGACGTGTAGCTGTGAGTTGAACATGACGGAGCTTCTAATCTATAGAAGAGCCACATATTTCTGTCAGGGTTTGGTGGAAACCAAAGACTGAGAGTGAATATTGCATCTATATATGACTCCTGGTGAATACTAATGCTGCTGCTGCTCATCTGCTTACTATAATAATATGTATATATATATGTGTGTGTGTGTGTGTGTTCAAGTCAGATATGAGGTGGTGCTGATATTGTTTCATATTTCTGGGTTTATTCTGACACACGTTTGAAGCAGTCACAGTCAGACTGATGCTGATGCTGATGATGATGCTGATGCTGATGCTGATGCTGATGCTGATGCTGATGATGATGCTGATGCTGATGCTGATGCTGATGCTGATGCGGACGCGGACGCCTGCACAGCTCCGTGTCGTCTGATTAACGGCCTGCACTCAGAATCTCCCACTGTTCCCACAGCAGCATGAGAAAAGCTCTCGGTTAATGGCTGTGTTTACTGGCGCCGGGTGTAAGAGTAACAGAAACACCTCGTGCTGAAGAGGACGTTTCAGTCATGAAGGCGCCACTGAGCGTGCAAACTGGAGAGGCTCCATGCGACTGACGCTCAGGCGCCGCTGTCAGCTCCACAAACAGCACAACAGAGTGTGATGTCGACTTTCCTTATGGAAAATATAAGACAGTATATTGTTTGGTGTCATTGTGTCATTGTGTCGTACGACGTGTCAGGCTGCTGCTGCTGTTTCCATCCTCATGTAGGATGTTTGAGTGACAGCTGCAATAAACGCCGTTCAACCTGTATGTATTTATAGACGTTATGTCAGATGAGTGACAGATGAAAAAGTGATGTTTTGTTTTGTTTTTTTCCTGCTGTGTAATTTTCCGTCTGTTGATGTTCATGTGTTCACAGATTCAGGTTGAACCTGCCCCAGGAAATGACATCAGCCATCGTCGATCATCATCGACCACGACATCAACCGTCCACGACACAAAGAGTGTGTCAGTGTGAGTACAGTGTTCCTAATAAAATGCTCAGTCAGCGTATACGTGCACAGGAAGTGGTTTTATATCATGTGAACGTTTCTGATCGTTCGGATGTGGTCTTACCGGATGAGGTCCAGCAGAGCGTCGGCAGAACTCATGATGGGCTTGCCACTGTCCTCAGAGTCCTCCTTCTGGGCTGCTCCACCCGGGTGGATGATGGACACCATGATGATCCCCACTATCACGGCCACGAAGGTGGTCCACAGGTAATAAGACACGGTGATCAGACCGAGCCGACTGGAGCACTTGGCGTCGAGGGCGGCGAGTCCCGACATCAGACTGAAAGCAGACAGTCGCACACAGTCAGAGCCGGTTCCTGAACACATCCTCAGCACGTGCCGATGATGTGAGGTCTAAAGGTCACCAGCACCTGGTCGTTTGAAATAAACACAGATTCATGAAGCAGGAAGTTTAGGAGGTGAAGTGACCTCTGACCTTCACAGAGGTATACAACCCTTCATTTTATCTGAAAACACAATCAAACACAGACGACACTCAACACTCCACTTAATGCTTTTTCACTCATTAACAATAATATAATATATAATGTCACATAATATCATATAATATCATGTCCATAGTGGTACAGAGAATCTTCAGAAACTGTTTTATTCCCTTTAGAATGAGGTGCCTGTGAATATCTCTTCTTCTGTGGTGCTTTGTGCATCACGTTGATGGACGTGCACGTGCACGTGGTCTGAAATTCTCTCAGTAATTACTGTAACGGATCGATATCGGCCACCACCCGGGCGGTTATATGTACGGCGTCTCTCAGTGAGCGCCGGACACACAGGCAGCATTTAAATCTGGCAGCACGTCAGTGTGGATTCCTCCTGTGAATGTAAGGATCAATGTTTAATCCCCCGCTGCTTTCATTCAGCGAGACACACACACACACACAGAGAGAGAGAGAGAGAGAGAGAGAGATGAGTATACTGATCAAAGCAGCTGCTCTGTATGGATGATGGGATCAAACACAGTGGGACATAAAGGAGCAGATACACATCAGTCACCGCTGATCCACTGAGCTCAGTGCGTCGTCACATTTCTCTTAACGAACGCAAACGTACGTCTTATATAATTGATTAGTGGTGAAATAAGGATGAGACACAAGCCCTTATGTAAGAATCCTGCACACGAACAAACCTCTGTACTTATAACTCCAGTTCAACTTGTGTTCAGCTGTGTGTTTTGTGGCTTTGTTGAATGTGTAAATGAAAATTCCCTCCGAGCGACAACTGATGAGTCTTTTAACATCTGAACAACATCAGTCAGTCTGCATTTCAACAGAGCAGCGTGGTTTTTCAGCTGCGTGTTCCTCCATCATTATACGAAGGATCTAAGAAGCGCTCGGCTTTTTACTTAGAGAAGAAGGTTTTCAGTCAGACGGCGTACAAATCACCATCTAATGCATCCAGCTACAGCAAAGCAGGAGGTCTGATGCTTCATGTTACAAACAGCCAGCAAACGTTTCAGCCCTAACGTGACTGTCGTGATTAACGCCAGTTTACTGAAGCTGAGACCTTTCATTAATATAAACACATTATTATTATCATCGTCGTCGTTATTATTATTATTATTATTAGTAGTAGTAGTAGTAGTATTATTAGTATTATTAGTATTATTGTTATCTCTGGGGATACATACAATCTAATAAAAGATCATTTGTGTGTGTGTGTGTGTGTGTGTGCGCGCGCACAGATGTTGTTACCTGGAGACGACGAGTGGGAGAATCAGCATCTTCAGCATCCTCATCAGCAGCTCTCCAGGAAACTGGAAGTACTTCACCTCCTGTCAGGAAGTGAGAAGGAGATGGGATTTGTTAGAGGAAGGGAAGTCCTTTAAAAAAAAAAAAAAGTTGGACAATCAACATGGACAATTAACACGCTGTCCACAAATCATGTATATGTATATGTGTGTGTGTGTGTGTGTATATTTATATACAGTATTCGGCCCTGCTCATGACAAGGTTACAAAATAGGTTAGAAAATCAACACACAAGACTTAGCCTCTAAGTCTGACAGATGACCATCACAGAAAAATATTACATCACAGTAACTTTTCATTTCCCTCTGCGTTTCACACACTGTCACATCCTCACAGCGCTCGTTCACGTGTTTGTCGTTGTGTTTTTGAACAGGGACGTCCCCATCTGATCGGCTTTGGGTCGGTTGTGTAACCTGACTATGACAACTTCAAGGAAACATTTTCCCACTGTGAATGTGACCGGGACGAGCAGCAGGAAAATGATCAGGTGAACCTTATCATGTGACCTGTGTGACGCTGGTACTTTTACAAAGCATGAAACATGAGCTTTAGTTGTTGTTGTTTTTTAATCTTAGTCACAATGTGACGTAATGTGAATGTTCTGATTGTCACACGAGTCTGCGTGGACTTTGATGTTCATTTGTAGGAATGAGGATGAAACGGTGTAAATGTTGTGACTGTGAGACAGAGACGAGTCAGAGTCACATCTGGACGCTGAGGAGAGCGAGCGAGCGAGCGAGCAGACATGGAACATCAGCCATAAACCAGCGCTGACACGTTTACACGGTCCAGGGGTTTTACGGTGACAGTTTGACAGTTTGGCCGATGTCAGCCATTATTTTGTTTGGGACGTGTCCACCGGGCTGTGGACAGCTGGTGTCTGTCAGCTGGGCTGTCTCCATCCTCCACCATATCTTCACTCTGTTATTACAACACTGGCCCCGGAGCGAGATTCCGAAAACGCCTCTTTTCTTCCAAGTCGCCGTTGAGTTGACAGCGACTCATACTGCGGCGTGAGGTCACATGTTTATGACGAACATATGCACTTACTGTTTAGTCTCTACAGTACACAGTGTAAAAAAACATGGTGGTCTCCTGCTTCTTATTCCCACTGCACACACATGCAGGATGATCCTCGCACACGTTCAGACAAACCACATCAGACACACACACACACACAGAGGGAGACTGATTTCCTCAGATCAGGACGCCTTTAATAACTCTAACATTAGAAGATAATAATTGTGAGTGTGGAGGATGTGATGTCATTCATAAGGCTGATGTACAAAAAGACACTCTGTTCGTTTTGATGTGATTATTCCTGAGCAGCAGATAATGAAGAAAATATATTTTCCCCGGATGTTGACTAAGACTGGGATGATATAATATCATAGAAACTCGGGCGCGGGCTGGTATTGTTTTGTCTGGGGGGGTGGGGGGGGGGTGAGGTTGGTGGTGTCGGGGAGGACGCTGGGTTGAAGCGCTGCAGGAGGAGGCCGCTGCATAACAACGGCTAAAGAGCTTTTCTGTCGGCCATTAAGCAGAGAGAGCTTAGTTTGCTGTGTAAGAGCAGGATCAGCAGAGAAGGCTTGTGTGTGTGTGTGCGTGTGCGTGTGTGTGTGCGTGTGTGTCTGTTATTGTCATGACAATGACACTCGCTCCTCACAGTGATGAAACCATGTGACAGCAGCAGCCATTGTGCTCACAAGTGACAACAGTTAACAGACTGTGTTGAATGTGTGGTGCAAAAGTCTCAACTAACACTTTTGTAAAGTTTGTTTACAGTCAGGCGGGGGGTTCATATAGATGCTGGGGTTTGGTGCAGACTGTCCACAGACAGTCCAACATGGACACGACGTGGGACATGGGGACATGGGACAGTGGACGCTGAGAGGCATCATCACAGAGTGGCTGGAATAGTGTGCAGGAACATCTGTGTCGAGTATGGACTCACATAGAGTACACGCCACTCAATGTGTTTGAGAACAACAAATCCTGTGGGACTTAACGACTGCACAACAGTCATTGGATAACGAGCGGTCCCGATCAGCTGACAGTGGCATCAGGAAGCAGGATGAAACGGGCAAGAAGTAGGAGGAGCTTAAAGAACAACCAGAGCAGATGTGGACGGTGGAGAGGTACAGTGACCAACACACACGCACACACACACACACACACACTCTGTCACATTCTGCACGCCTGGTTTGACCTTCATGTTCTTTTTTATTAAGTGCAACTGCTGCAGCGCACAACAACACACATCTCATTCATTTCCAACACAACCCGACAAAATAATAGCTCTCCATCTCCGTGGCAACCAAACAAAGCACAGGCGATGGAGGATATTTACTGTTCAGTAAATGGAGTGCACACAAGTACTCATAAAGGAGTGGTGGACGTGTGGTGACATCAGTTCACCTGTTCACCTGAGCTGCAGAGGTGATCACATGTCACCTGGCAGGAGACGACAACGATTACTGACTCACCGAGCAGACAGACTCAGTCGCACTCTGAATTCATGTCAGTAACGTTTCCATTCATTCATAATAATAATAATAATAATAATAATAATAACAACAATAATAATAGTAGTAGTAATAATAATAACAATAACAATAAAAATAATAGTAGTAATAATATTAATAGTAGTAATAATAATAACAATAATAATAATAGTAGTAATAATATTAATAGTAGTAATAGTAGTAATAAAAATAATAACAACAACAATAATAATAATAATAATAATAATAATAATAATAATAGTAGTAGTAGTAGTAGTAGTAATAATAATAATAATAGTAGTAATAACAATAACACTAATAATAATAGTAATAATAATAATAATAATAATAATAATAATAATAATAATCATTCTGCTGCTCGCACTTTAGCACCACCTCTCCACTTCTTTTGCCTCCCTTCAGGCAAATGTGGTTGTGAGTCATGTATAATACCTTTTAAAGGCTCAGCCTGGTCTGCGCCCCCCTGCTGGATCACAGAGTCACTAACTTTTTACCGTCAGGGCTCAGAGACTCTGAACACATATTTTTATAGTCATGACTCAGTGAGTGTGTTTTATGGACATTATAATGTGCCAGTGTCTGTAACTCAGGCTGTGGTCAAAGGTGATACAGTATATTTGAATAAACACTCCTCCGTACACAAACACAGTAATAAACAAGAAGAGCAGGAACTGAGGCGACGCTTCAGTCAAAGACATCATACATTTGCAGAACAGTTCATGTTTTTTATTTTAATAATAATTAAATACTAAAGGAGGAAAACAAAAAGAAAAAAATATGTTCAGCTCCTTAAAAAAATCGGCCTCTGGTTCCTGGTTTTGTCCTTTTACTCGACCTTGAATAAAACCCAACACTTTTTTTTTTATCCTTTTCCCATTAATCACCTCTCGACCCCTCAGCTTTACCTTCTGTCCCTGTGCATTAATGCAAATATCAAACTGGAGCTGAGAGCAGCTCTCCAGCGTTTCCCCACTGAATGATGTCACATTTAATAATATATCAGTCAGATGGACCAAGCCACTGCTTTAACACTTTTAACACTTTTACAACATTAATATACTTTAATACTTAAATCACAACATTTTCAGCCAGTACTTTTTATTCAGTTTGCTGTAGCTAGGATTTTTCTTTCTTTCTTTTTCAGTATGTAGCGATGCAAAACCTGCTGTAAACAGGATGGAATAAATATAGCATCTTTAAAAATTGTGAATCCTCTAGTTTTCCAAAGCCGTGAGAGCTTTTACAGCAGCAGCAGCTGCAGCAGCTGCAGCAGCAGATGAGTGGGTTCGTTATATCAGCCCATCTTCTAATGGTTCATTTGGTACAAAGACCAAACAGATGAAAACAAATCTAGTCTGGTTGCTCCACGGAAAACATCTCAGAATGTATGTGCTCCATTATACGGTGGTGGAAAAAAGTTTTCGGACACCCCATGCCTTTGTGAAATATTGCAATAAGAATCACTCGTAGGTCTTCAACTGCAATTTCTTTTAGAGCAGTCACAGCCAAAATACTAAACAAATCCTAAAACCCATTGAAAAAGAGCCATTAAAAACTTAAAATTGATTGGATCCATAAACACACATAAGACATTTTGAGTATTGGGTCATTTTGGTACCAGTGATCCACTGATGAAGGTCGTGCTTCTTATTAAAAGACACCATTTTTGTTGCCGTGCTTTGTGTGTCCATATACACCTGCACATTGGAAAGGGAAAATGGCTGAAAGCAGGAACCTAAGGCCGGATTAGACTGGACTGTACCCAGATGTGTTCATGCATCCTATGTGCTCCAGAACCTTCAGGGCGCACGTAAACAGTTCAGTCTTTCAGGGCATAAACCTTCATTAGCTGCTCTGCTAATTGTACAGGGGTCACAGGAGAGGTCATCGTTAAGCAAGAGCCAAAATATCCCGGGGCTGATGTACAAACAACCACACACACACACACACACGCACACGCATTCACGCCTACAGCTCTCTAATGAACACAACCTGCAGGTGTTTGCACTGTGGGAGGAACCTGGAGACACACACACACACGCACACACAAATATTCATGATCATCACATCACGCTGACATCAGTTTATAAATATATTGTTGTTATTGTTGTTCTGAAATGTTGTGCGTCTATTTGTCTTTCAGGTTCAGACGTACCTCCTGAGAGCACAGTCTGATTATCCATAACGAGATTTTACTAGAATAAGATATCATCATAAGTAAGTCAGTCGTATTATGTCACCTCGCGGCAGACCGGGTGACGGCGTTTTTCCCCCTCGGTCCCAGATGGATGTTGGTGTTTATGATTTATGTGACAACACAAAGGCGCGTGCCCCCTGTGTCACACTGACCCGCACTCTTATTTGACGTACAATTAGAGAAAGCTTTCGCTTGATTGGATTTTAAATCCGCTGTTGTGGACGTAAAGGAGTCACAGGCTATTTTTAGGCCTGTTGGAGAAAACCACAGCGCTTTTGTCGCCGCGGTGACGGAAAGGAAAAGGAAACGGCGGCGTTTTGTTTTGTTGTGGAGCGTCTGCATGAAGCTGCTCGGTGGCGTATTCACTGAAAACCTGTGGGTTTGATCTGAGCCCAGATTTGTGCCAGTAAATAAAGAAGCTGAACGCAACGCGCACCGGAGGTCAGAGGGCAAATGAAAATGGAGACAGCGCTCACTCGGTCCTACAGCGGGAGAGGTTTTCTGTCAGAGATGAGTCTGACTCCGAGGACAAATTCATTTTTCATCACGGTAACTGGATTTTTCTTTGTAACACGGGTGTGAAACCTCGACGTTTGCACGTCACGTTTACATGTGAAAGCAAAACTGCCATTTTCTCATTTCTGTTTCTATTTCCCTGATGTAGCCTGAAGTCGGAAACCAGTGACGGCCTGGAGTCCACATGACGCTTTCTACAAAGCTATTTATCTTTCTCTCAGTGACTCGGACTTTTTGTTGAATTCGTTGTCGTCTGGCGTCTCAGGGTCCTGAGCTGTTATTCAGATGAAGTGATAAAACATCTGTGTCTGTGTTTCTGTTCGGTTCTGTCAACTTACAGCCTGCGTGACGTCACAGACGGACTCACCTGCTCTGTCAGACGCCGTGTCCTCAGGAAGAATCCCAGAAGACACCCGATGACCACGGCCAGCACCGACATGATGAGGAGCCCGTTCTGCTTGCAGACGTTCTTCACCCTCACCCACACTGCGTCCAACGCCACGGCCATCGTGAGTAACCAATCCCGTGTCCTCTCAGCAACCCATAAATCGTCGTGACCAATCACAGGCCTTAAAATCCAGGCGTGAGCATAAAAACGCACAAAACGGAGAGAACGGAGAAGAACTTTCTAATCCCCGGTGATGTCTCACTGCGTCTCCGGGCTCAGCGTCCCTCTCGTCCGCTCGCTGCCGCAATCCGCACTAAGCTAAGAAGATCCTCTCACTTTCCAGACATCCCCTCCCCACCCCGCTCCACCCATCAGAGGCCCCGTGAGAGCTGACCCACCACCACCAGGGGGGGTGGAACATCTGGCACCCATGTCCCCGCAGGGTTAACATCACCAATCCTGTTAGAGCACTTCTGTATTAAACAGGTCTGAGGCCGGATTAAAGAGCCATGAACAATTTGACGAAGGTTAGTGGAATAAAACATCATCGCACGCCTCGTGAGGAGAACTGACATGGACGCTGTTGTGTACACGGCGTAAACAAGAATCCAGACGGAAGTTGACACTGTCGAGGCCCAGAACCAGGAAAATGTCGTTTTTGTTCATGTTGGTCCAGTGGGAGACATATTGTCCATCGGTGGGACAAGAACCCAGCTCCTAGTTCAAAGAGCATAAATAAATCAGTGTTAAATATAGTCTCCATAGTAACAATGAAGATGTAAAAGAAAATGTCTGCAGCATTTAAAACAATATGATTGTTATAATTATCAGTATCTTGGGGATGATTAAAACACCATTACCATGATGATATTTCATCATTCCAGCAGCCGAGTCTTCTCATGATGTGCTGTTTTCATTCTGGTCATTTAATCAGGCAAATTATTGTAATTGGCAATGTGAAGGATTAGAGAAGTAGCACTGATTGGACCTCGGGGTCATTAGCGAAACCGCAGGACAGACAACGTCCTCCAGTTCTTTAACTTTAATCCTGAGGAG
>JAFBJQ010000150.1:275961-280518 GCA_016785345.1 Trinectes maculatus
CTGCAGTCTGGGGGCCCTCGTTGGACTCTCGGTGGCAGCGTTGGTTCTTCTTGCCTTCATCATCACTCTGTGTGTCCTCTGCTACCTGTTCATCACCACCAAACCCAGAGGTCTGGATAATGGGCTGCCGCTCCGAGCACCAGGTAATGACTGCATCTCCATGCAGAGGGAAATCTCATATCTCATAACACAAATACCAGCACCGCAGTGAGTACACAACTGCTTATTTTGAAACAACCCACTGAAACCTCCATGCTGCGTTGTAAATTAAAAACAGTCAACGTACAGAATAATGGACACTCATCTTCCACCATGAACTGACAGTGACACACGTCAGTAACACTGCAGTACTATCTGTATGTTACTGCAATGTTTACAAAGCAGAATACAAAACTTGTTCTGGTTGTAAATACGCAAAATATTTGTCTACCCACATGACACCTGTAACTCCTTGTTGTCACCCATGTAATTTACTGCTCATTGAAGTGGCTTGTAAAGTGTAAGTGTACACTTTCCTTCTCCTGACACATAATTCTGCATGTGTTCTCAGAATGGTTGAGATGGAAAAGCTCACTCGTCTGTAGCCATGGCGATGTGATTACTATCCATTATTATGTTACTTCCCCCCCCTTCGCCTGAAAAGGTCCAGCGATTGTCAGTGTGACACGAGGGAAAATGATGGAAATGAGAGATCTGGCATCTGGAGACAATTCTCAGCTGTGGCCATGGAGGGACAGTGTGTGACGAGCTCAATGCAAACTGGTGACATCAGATGTTTTATCAGACAAAACGCTGCTGTCACGTCGGAGGAGACACATCACCGGCACCTTGGTGTTGTTATGGAGCAACTCAATGGACCCAGCAGATCTGAACAGAGTACCGTATTTTCCGGACTATAAGTCGCATTTTTTTTCATAGTTTCGCCGGGGGTGCGACTTATACTCCAGTGCGACTTATGTGTGAAATTATTAACACATTATTATATCCTGTCACATGTTATTTTCACACTAAACCGCAAGAAGGCGCTCTAGGCCCGTGTTGATAATTGAATTGATAAAACATTGGCGACGTAGAAGAGGAAGAGGAAGCGCCTGAGTTAGCGGAGTTGTTTGAAAGTGACACCGAGGATGACGATTTCATTGGATTTAGTGATTTGGAGTGACACGGATGGTTTGGTAAACTTGTTAGCATGTTATTTATGCTATAGTTATCTGAATAACTCTTAATGTGTTATGTTAACATACCGTTCTCAGTTCGTTGTTTATGTGTCATGTAACGTTAGCATACCGTACAATTATTCAGCCTGTTGTTGCCTCTATTCTATTTTTATTTTAAATTGCCTTTCAAGATGACATGTCTGTTCTTGGTGTTGGATTTTATCAAATACATTTCCCCCAAAAATGCGACTTATACTCCAGTGCGACTTATATATGTCTTGTCCTTCTTTATTATGCATTTTATGGCTGATGCGACTTGTACTCCGGAGCGACTTATAATCCGGAAAATACGGTAACAGGCTATAACCTGCCTCAGCAAACAGATAAACTGGAAATAAAGTGGAAAAGGTAGTTTAATGAATTTTTTTTCTACATCTGTATTTGAGCTGTTCAAAGTTGAATACAGACAAATATATTTAAATTGTACTTCATTTGGTTGAATTGGAAGTAAAATTGAGTGAAATACTTTTACTCTTTTTTTTTTTTTGCAGTTTTGTGTAACAACACTTTGTCAAACGAGAACACTGATACCACTCTCAAAATAATCAGGAAGCTAAATGTGAAGCCGGAGCCCAGTTTCATAAACACACCTCCACACTTCACCACCTCACATGATACATCCCAGCCTGACCGCCGTTAATCCACAGCTGCTTCAAGGTGCAACGTAAATAGACACTGGGTCTACTCTTGTAATTCCTTGCACACTGTAATATCCAAAATAACTGAGCTTCACACAGCATTGCCTTTGTCTTGACTCTTTCAGGGTCTTCGTCGAGTCCACAGGGACCAGAGCTGAGTCACACCACCTCCTGCACGGCACCTGCAGGGCCTCAGGGCCTCAGGAAACACTTCCTGAGGGGCAGGCTGGACTGTGACAACCAGCCCCCAGACCCTGACCGCCTCTTCCAGCGTTGTTTCATGGCCACTGTGACGTCCATCAACGTCGAGGGTCCCGCGTAGACCTGAGAGGCCGGCCGCCTGTACCTTATTATGTGATTGCATAATGTGTCAGTGGAACAAAAAACAGCTCCCAGTTATCTAACGGAAAAATAACAACAAGCAAAGGTAATGACATAATTAGCATGTAATTTGTGTATAGGGGCGCCGCCAGGAATGTGCCAGGAATTTTGGGCCCCATGACAAAAAATCAAATTGGGCCCCCCCCCAAAAAAATAATATATAAAATATATATATATATATATATATATATACACACACACACACACACATATATATATATATATATATATATATACACACACAAACACACACACACACACACATATATATATACCCTCCTACATGGCGCCCACATGAACCACATGAACCAAATGGTTTTGACGGGTTGAAGATTAATGAGTCCTACAAAATGAATTTGACCTCATCGCTGTAGCGATTCCCCTAAAGCACAGATGTGTTTCTGGAGGAAAAACATGCAGAATTTATTATTATTTTTGATGCACGGAGAAATTTGCTGATCTATGATTTATCATCTCAGAATCGTAGACCTGTATTGAACCTGAGAGACAGCGAGCAGACCTGTCAGAGCAGAGTTTACCCATGTCTCACCTGACGGCTGCTAACTGCACTCTGACAGTGTGAGGGAGCAGATCCAGGCAGTGATGTCAGGAGCTGAGGAGCAGATGTTTTGAGATGAAATGGGAAAAAAAAAAAGAACGAATAAATGATGAGCGTTCAGGGCCCAGGTGAATGATGTGGGTGTTGTTGGCTCCTGTGTTCCTGGAGCTTCGTGTTGCATCATGTTTCCAGCTGATTCACGTTTTTTGTCTTATTTCAAATGAGACATGTTTCATATTTTGAGAAACTACAAACGTTCATGAACATATGTGGCTTCATGCTGAAGTGTTACGTGCTGCGTCAACAATGTAAGCCTTACTCAGACATTTTGTGTTCTTCGTTCTGATCACTGGAATGGTTTGAAGTTGCCTCTGTGAAGTGGAGTAAAACCCCTGAAACGAGATGAACCTTGACCTCACACACATTCATCAACTGTGTTGTTCAGTGTATGAGCAGGGGTTAGTCCTGATGCATTGAAACCTTCAAAGTATCATGTCGTGCTTGTTGCAGGACTGTTAGTGTCATATCAGTGTCTGTCTTTAAAGAAGTCATAAATTATATTGACAACACATCAGACTGTGTTTCCGAGCTTTGTACTGACAGTGAGCTTGTTGGCCACACCAGTGCCCCTGGTGACTGCAGGTGGAACATTTATTATGATGTAACAAATGTTTGATGTAATTGCCAACTTTGACCGCTAGGTTGGGACTAAACGCAATGTTAGTGTTATTGAACACTGAATTAAAAATAAATACAGGGGGTCCTCGAGTTACGACGGTCGCGAGTTACGTCGTTTTCGTGGTTACGACACATCTCCCGTGAACTTCCTTGTTTCGGCTTAAGCGGTTTGCCCCGTAAATACGTACAGACTTCGCATGGGAACTAGGTGGTGAGCGCTCTCTCTGTCTCTCAGCGCGCCTGCTGGCTCTCCAGCACCTCCACAGCACAGCTAGGCTACTCTGCCTTGTGTTTACTTATGTGAAATGGACGGCTGGCGGGGGGGGGGGCAGCGGCAGCCAGTAAGGAGATGCGCACGGATACAGATGCGTTCGGGATCGTGGCGATACCGTAGGTTTATCACAACACAGGGTCTACACGGTTGATGTCAGAAATCTAAAGGAAATGCTCATTACACTCGCGATGTCAACCACTACGGTGACAAAAGGCAATTCACCATAATAAACTCTTATTGTAGGGTGGTGTTATAGCGACATTTAGTGGCACAACTTTGTAACTACCTTACCTATGAATGTATGTTCCGACTTATGTCGAAATTCGGTTACGACACATTCTCTTGGAGCGGATCTCCGTCGTAACCCGAGGACCCCCTGTGTATATATATATATTTTTTTTCATTTTTTTGTACCATTATCATGTGGCACGTCCACAGCTGAATAACAAATTTCCAGCTCGCCTGCTTTATTGTTTGTCCTATTTTCTCAGGCACACGCTTGATAGAAACGTTTCCCCTGTTTGTTGATTTGTGTTAAACATTCCTACATTGTGTCCTTTGTACCAGCTGCTCAGAAAATAAACACATCCAACAGTGAGACAGGTGGATGTCTGTCTCACCATCATCCATCAATACTTGTTATCAGTTCACCTGCTGATGATTTTCTTTCGTGTTTGATCTTGTCATAGACAGTTACAAATGTTTCACTTCAATGGCAAATGAAAAAAATGTTGTACAGAAACTTCAGAATTGAAAATAAAAAAAGTTTAGTTTTTTTTCAGCTGTTTTAAATGTGCTTGTTCAAACTCA
>JAFBJQ010000153.1:0-77500 GCA_016785345.1 Trinectes maculatus
AAAATATCATTCTGGGGGGTGATTGCACACTATTTCCTGCCATTCGAGCGCGTTTTTTCCAATTTTAATTTTCGGCCGATTTTGGACATTTTCGACATACTAACCCCTTACGTTTTTTCCGATTTTTGACCTATGAGAAAATGAGGTTTTCTGGCGTCTAATCAACGAAATATCATTCTGGTGGGTGATTGCACACTATTTCCTACCTTTCTAGCGCGTTTTTTCCACTTTTAATTTTCGGCCGTTTTTGGACATTTTCGACATACTACCCCTTACGTTTGTTTTCGATTTTTGACCTATGAGAAAATGAGGTTTTCTGGCAACTAATCAACGAAATATCATTCTGCGTGATGATTTCACACTATTTTATGCCTTTCTAACAAGTTATTTCCATTTTTGATTTTTTGCTGCTTTTGGGCTTTTTCAACATACTAACCCCTTACATTTATTTCGATTTTTGACCTATGAGAAAATTAGGTTTTCTGGAGTCTAATCAACAAAATATCATTCTGCGTGATGATTTTACACTATTTTATGGCATTTTAGTGCGTTATTTCCATTTTTAATTTTTGGCCGTTTTTGGACTTTTTCGACATACTAAACCCTTATGTTTTTTTTCGATTTTTGTCCTATGAGAAAATGAGGTTTTCTGGAGTCTAATCAACAAAGTATCATTCTGCGTTATGATTTCACACTATTTTATAGCATTTTGGCACGTTATTTCCATTTTTAATTTTTTGCTGTTTCTGGGCATTTTCGACATACTAACCCCCTACGTTTATTTTCGATTTTTGAACTATGAGAAAATGAGGTTTTCTGGAGTCTAATCAACAAAATATCATTCTGCGTGATGATTTCACACTATTTTATGCCATTCTAGCGCGTTATTTCCATTTTTGATTTTTTACTGATTTTGGGCATTTGCGACATACTAACCCCTTACGTTTTTTTTCGATTTTTGACCTATGAGAAAATTAGGTTTTCTGGAGTCTAATCAACAAAATATCATTCTGGGGGATAATTTCACGTTATTTTCTGCCATTCTAGCAAGTTATTTCCCTTTTTAATTTTTAGCCGTTTTTGGGCATTTTTGACATGCTAACCCCTTACATTTTTTTGCGGTTTTTGACCTATGAGAAAATGAGTATAGTATAGTATATCATCAAAATTTTCAAAAAATTTAAATTTTTTATAAAAACGTCATTGTATATTATGTTGTCAAACTTTTCAAAAAACAAAAATTTTTCAAAAGAACATCAAAATGTAATCAAAAACATTATACTATAATACTACTTTTGTTTTTTTAAAAAATGTTGACAAAATTTTCAATGCCTTACTATCCTTGGACGTTTTCTGATGTTATGGATGTTTTCCAAAAAATATATTTTTGACAAAAAACTTACTAAACTATGATAGGTTTTTTAAGGTTTTACAAAAAAACAAAATTTTGGACATCTTTTTTTTGAGTTTTCAATGCCTTACTGCAATATGACATTTTTTCGACATTTCAGATGTTTATCAAAAAAACAATTTGACAAAATTTTCGACACTGTGTACTATGACGTTTTTGTAAAAAATGATACGTTTTTGAAAATTTTGACAACATACTATACTATGATGTTTTGGTCGACATTTTTAAGTTTTTGTAAAGAAAGAAAAATTTTCAAAATCTTCAGTGACATACTATGTTATGAGTTTTTGATTTCTGACGACATACTAGGACATTTTTTGCAACATTTTTGACAACATACTATGACATTTTTGCAACATTTTTGACAACATTGTACACTATGTTTTTTTTGACATTTTTTACAACTATACTATGACACTATCTTGAGATTTTTGATATCTTACTACACTATGTTTTCGTCAGACTTTTGAGACATAGATGATTAGCACATCATGATTAGCACTCATGCCTCACAGCAAGTAGACTGATTTCCAACTATCTATTTCAATTCAAGTTGTGTAGCTTTTCAAACAACAATTTACATTGTGGAAACAGGAAAATGTCACTGGTTTTGGTCCAGAAACATATTCATCCACGTGTTTCTAATTATAAGAATATGTTACCCTTTGTTTTGCTTTTGCAGAACTTTGAATCAAAGTACAAACAATTAATTAATCCAGAAGACTGGGTTAGGTAGTCAGTAATGAGCTGTGTGTTTGACAAATATGGGACAATGACCCAACTATTTGGTTTCAACATATATAATAATGAATTTATTGACAAGAATTATACATTTCTGCAGTGGGAAAAACTGATGTCAAGCCAGCTAACAGATGTGCTTCTTCAATTTACTTTGCAGACCTCCTGGTCCTCTTGTCCCAGGAGAAGTTAGCACCATAGGATTTTACACGGGGCTTTGAGGTCCTCTTCTCTGTTATATCATAGCTCCAACCTGAAGGGAAAACATCATCAGGGTGAGTGATGAGAGCAATAATGTCACGTATATTCACATTGGATGAGTTCCAACTTTCAATGAGGTGTTGTGTAGATATCAGCAGGCTGTGTGTAGTCAGAATTGCACTAATCACTTTCATGGTGCAATAAACAGAGAAAGTCATTTTCTTTTGCTTAGATTCAAACAACAAAACTTACCCAGATGGTTCTGTTCATTGAGGAAAAGCGAACTTGTTGCTAAGCATTGCTCGATGGAAAAATATGTCTACCTTAATTGGTTTGGCTGTTTGAATGATCTCTGTAAATTTCAGGACTTGGTTTGTTAGAGACTAAATTATTGTCACGATAGTTCATGATATGCGATGGTTTACTATTATAATACACAGTCTGAAAAGTTTTTGTTGTGGACATATAAAAAATGTATTATCATTATTCAGAGAATATGATGATTTCTGCTAGACTTTGGTAGTAAGAGCTCAGTGTAGCCTCTAGAATCAGATTACATGTTTTTCTACTGCTGGGAATAAACAGCAGTTAATCAGATTCAGAAGGTAGAAAGTTCTGGTTCTCAGCTTTTAAAACCTGGTTTCCAAAACTAAATTACTCACACATTCGACGTAAAACTCAAGTGTTTATTAGATAATATAGTTAAGGTTTTCAGTTACCAGTCAATTACTTTTTGTTTGGAGATTCTTTAATATATAAAACAGAAGTCTCTTACTGCTATGAGTAAAACTAAAACAAATTAAAGAATTAAATACTTTTTTTTAAAATTTCCCAACAATATGGACATTCAGTTTTTAAAAAACTGTGGGCTGATGTGTGTTTCTACTCAGGTATGTTGTTTATTAAAAGTGAAGTGAGTGATCTTAAATGTTGGATGTTGGATTAGTCTTTAATCTAAATCATGGAAAAGGCTGTGATTTCTTACCATTTTTCTCAGCAAAAGCAATGGCATCTTCCTTGGAGGAGAAGGAGAGCACCATGTTGGATAAAGGATCGGCCCTGAAAGATAGAAAGAAACTTTATCATCCAAAATATAAAATCATAAATTGTAAATTGTACAAAAACACATGTTGTACAGACTGTAAACCCATGTAAAGCTACTAAGGCACTTTTGGCTATATAAATAAACGCTGACTTGACTAAAAGGGATGCTCAATCATCAACTCTCTAAAGTACCTGGATATAACATGACACAAAAAAATGTCTTATTAGCTCAACGGGTACAGAAGAAAAGATCTTACGTTGAGGCCCAGCCCATCAGCGGGTTCTCCCAGCGTTCCCTGGTGTCAAAGTCCATCTTCCACTTCTTGGTGCTGTTGATTCCTGACTGCATGGCTGATTTAGCAGGAACAAAAATGTGAACCTTGCGTGTTTTAATGTGCTCTTCTGGTACTCCTGTCAAAGAAGTGATGTCCTAGAAGAGACAAAAGTAAAGCAAATTCTGTGGTAAGAAACGTGTAATTTGGTAATGAAAATTATTATTTAATATCAATATTGTTTTAATAATAATTAAAATACATTTTCAATGATCTGACTAATAATATTTGCTGCGTTCCTTGCTACATTCCCATGTTTCAAAAAGATGTGGTATGATGTGACTACTACTCCAGCTACAAAATGATAAATTAGTTTTGAATGTGAATCTTGTAAATGATTCATGGGTAATTAATTGTAGTCTGTTAGTCTAAACTTAAAATAGGTTTCAAATGAGCAATCATAACGAATACTACAAGCTGTCCAAGTTTCCTTTCTACTGTGCTACCTTGTATATGAAAATCACACACTGACATGCTTCTAGAGCCAGCCAAAGTTTTTTTTTCCATAACCATTCTGATTTTCATGACTCTTTCTTTCCGCAGAGAGAATATGAGTTCATGCAAAGATAAAAGTATCTGCGTTTGTTGTGGGAGGTCATCTGAAAGCTGGCTTGCAGGTATTTAAAAATACAACCTTAAACTCTGACAGTTGTTCTTATGTTAAAAAATGGGGTTAGGGAAAGGTTCCGTGGCTATAAAAAGTACTTAGGTAATCAACTTCTCTTTCTGTTTTATATATTTGTACTTCACACTGATCTGTAGAGATTTATTTTCACTTAAAAATACCGGGGGTCAAATAAGCTAAAATACATCTTTAGTGTCAGAAAAAAAATGAAAAACAATAAAACATGAAAGACCTAAAATTTTGGATCGCATTTTTATGGCTTCTGTGATCTGATGTTCACTCTGTGGGCAATTTTGTCTCTGCCAGCACAATCATGACACCCACATATAAATTTTTTAAACTTGACAGAATTTTGCTCAGATTTTTTTTTCTTTTTTTTCGATATTAAGATTGTAAATGTCCATTAACATTTAACAGCTGAAGTATTTCTTTTCATATCACATTGTTTATTTTACTTTAAATTTGCACACAATTTAATAATGGCATAAAAAAAACAAGAACGTAGCTTACACATGTGGAAAAAGTTAACGCTGAACTCACACAACACTCCCCAGAAAAACAGGATAAAAAGAATATTGACTATTATATCCTGTTATTGATACACTTTAGCAAAATAAAATTAATGCCTAATACTTTTATCTATTCCAGACAATACAAGAAAGTAGGGCAGTGTGACCAGAGGACAAGGAGGTGTCTTGGGACATACTAGATGCATATTTCTGAGCAACTGGAGCCCCTTCAAGCTCCTATCAAGGATCTGGTCCAATTCTTCGGGGAATTAGCAAACAAGCGACGGGAAGTCGGTGACAAAACACAGACGAACCTCCCAGCATGCACCCAGCAGCCACCCAAGACTGAGGGCTTTCCAGGGTGCTCTCCTTTCACTCCAAGAATTTTACACATTTCAATGGCCATTACAACTTCAAAGAATCATTTTTCATCATTGTCTGTCATCTGCCTGTTGATTTGTAGAAAGGGGTCGTTTTGCATGAACTCTGCACAAAAGCTCTCCTTTCCTTGGCCAAAGGAGCTTCTAATGGTATTAAAGCCAAGGAAATTACAGGTCCAATCACTTAACTACTGCTCGTTTCAGTGAAATATCTTCTGCCATGCAAAGAGGCAAGACCAGAGTGAATATAATCATAAACAAGATCTGCACGTTGAAGAGAGTGTTAAAAATGAAAGGGAAACGAGGAACAAAAGAGGGGGGAAAAATTTCACAAGTGCTTGGTAATTATTTCCGGCTGCCCTATCTACTTAACCTTGACAATTCCCTCTTGTCAGAGAGAGGAGGAAAACATGTTCCCTTCACCCAAAGGGGGTAATGGCAGACAGCTCATGACACAATCATACACAAGGCGGTTTGAGCAGCAGCAAAATGAAGCGCCAGGGTTTTTATTTTTAATTTTTTAAATCTGATGCAGTTTATCAACATTTTTTTAATGTTTCTTTTAGGAGGATGCTTTTTTTTTTTTTACTTAATTGAATAATATTCGAAATAGCAATACTCTAATGGAGAAAAGCATTAAAAAACTTCCTGAAAATCCAGCTGTGTAAAACACCACTGTACACAGTGAACCAGACATTTGCTTATGGGAGTTGTAGTAATTGTACCTTCTGAGCAGAGCAAATAAATGTGCAGTAAGAAACATTAAGCAATTCTGTGATCTGGTCTGTTCTGCTCAATATACGCATGTTTAGCAGGCACTACTATGGTTACGTGTATGTACATTACATAAACAACAAATGAGGCCCATCTATGGTAAACTGGTGCAATAACATGTCCAGCTGTGTCAAAGCCTACATCACATCTTAGGCATGGATGCACACAAAAGGTCCTTCATGAATGAAGGGAGGATGTATCAAAACAAAAGCTCTGCCAAATCACTGAAAACACACTGCTCATTATCTGGCACTGTCGACAAAAAAATACGAGTCTAGACTTCTATGATACTTGCACACATTACACTGAAAACTAGGAGGGTTATTGGCATAACAGACGCACACACAATACCCAGATTCACAAAGGGAATGATTGTGGCTGGAATGCGGTGTGTTCCCAGGAAGACTAGAGAGGGCCATCACAAAAGGAAAACCCACACGGTGGGCACTTTTTCTTCTGCCATGTACAGGAAGCAAACTGAGAACTATCAAGTTTGACACTATTCACAGGGCCTTCACAGGGCCCTACAATACCTGGCTGGGCAGACAGAATGCAGGGCTTAAGAAAGGGGCGAAAAAGGCTGGCAAAGTCTCCGTCACGTGAAAGCGTGTCGAGATTTCTGACACCTCCAGGCTACATGCCAAATAAAGAGCACTAGGGGCTTGTCGCTGTGGGGCCACTGGGCCCACCAGAATGCTGAGATCTGGTACTCCTAATACATTAACATAGACAATGGTTTTAAGATTTCTGTGCAAACAGAAAAAACTTAGTGAGCTTCAACTAGGAACAAACTAGGAAAGAAAGGTTAAAAAATGAAATTGTCTTTCTTGCTAAGGCAGTTATCACTTTGTCAATCAATTTATCTTTCACTGCATCAACTGCAGGGTATAGAGTAACCAGGTTATGAAGCGATGCAGGAAATATCTGGCACAAGCTTCATTATACCACCACTAATCTCCCCAACATCAACCCGACAATGAAGCATGCTACATGGAACGGCATGGCATGGAAACAGGGAACCTAGTCAGAGCTGAGGGAAAGCAGTTTGTCTCGCTATTGTTTCCACTTGTATCCAGCACATAACAGGTGTATTTGTCTGTACGTGTTTTGTTTCACTGTTACGCTGCCCTCTTGTCTCGGTCCTGCTTTTAAAAGAGTGTTTAAACAACAATACAAGTAGTTTGTCCAGCAGAGCGCGCTCTGATTCCATAGCTTGTTATACTATTAGAAAAGTGAGCAGCACATGTAGCATTTCTGTATGTTTGACGTTGGACAAACTCATAAACTGTCTTCCAGCCCATTTCATTTTGTCAGTTTCCAATGATTCACAGGTAAATGTCAATGGTTCCTGTTCTTCATTTCTCACAGTACGATCAGAGGGATATTAAACCCACATTTGACTGCTCAGCGATATAAAATATGGTCTCTCCATTCTATCTGATATCAGTTGCAGATCTGGTACAAATGAAAGAAATGCTAAGGTTTTTGCAATATGCCATGCATCAATGTGAAGGAAATTATCTTTGCTGAGAAAATAAATGTAATTTACCATAAAACGCGGTTTGCCAAGTGAACGTGGCCTAAGAACACATTTCCAAATTTTTCTGACATTTAACAAATCAATAAACAATAAAAATAGTCATTTGTTGGGGCATATGCATCTTCAAATCTAACAAAACTAGTCCAAGCGGATTCTTTAAACTTGCTGGCCGTCCTCTTTTTAACATTGGTTACGGTTTTAATCATAAAAAAGTCAAATTAAAGAGATGAAATCTGTCCATGCATAATTGCAGGTAATGGTGGACACTGTGACAGCAATGACATAAGTATGGTGCAGCCTATCACAGCATGAACACCCATATGCTTATACTGCAGCCAGGAGGGGTCATAAGGTCAGCCAAGCTGAATCATGTTGAGTCAGCATGTGGTGAAAGCCCAAACAGATCACCCTTAACCCCCCACTGTCCAGCCCACACCCAGACCAAGAGCCTCACTCAACAGCCTCTGCCAGTTCCCACCTTCAGACGTCTTTGAAGTGGAAAAAAAACATGCCAATTACTGATTGGACATAGGGGCGTCTCTAATAGAAACAAATATTATGTTGCTTGGTCATGTGTGGGAGTGGTTCAACTCCGGAGAGCAAAAAGCAGCTGGCATGAGGGTCATCTCGAATCTCACATTACACATACCGGTGAGGACTGGAAGGAGAAAGTAGCGAGAAGGTCATTTCTGAATTTGTTGGATACAGATGTACTTGTCTGTATATTGTACAGCATTAGCATCTCAAAGTAAAATGTTTCATAAATAACTATAAGCAAAAATGCCAACTATTTATGTTCTGAACGTCACAGATTCCTGTGTGTAGTAAAAATCTAAATGTTTTGGGTTATGTTGTTTTGTTACTACAATAAACTGAACAGATATTAGAAACAGACTTAAGATACTGCAATACACAAAAAAACATTTTAGAAAATTACAAAAAGAGCCGCTCGTCAACAACCAATGAATAAATGGAAGTGTACATTACATTACATTGCATTACAGTCATTTAGCAGACGCTTTTATCCAAAGCGACTTACAATAAATGCATTCAACATTGAGATATACCCAAAAAGTGCAAGTATAAGTAAAAAAGGAGTAGCAGATCTTTTTTTCATCTGCAGTGCAAACACAACACTTTTGCAGCTAGACACTTCCTAAACCTACTTAGCACTGACAGGGCTGAGAAGTCCTCTTAAGAGGCAGTCTCTATGGAAGAAAGTGTTAATGAATGGTATACTATTTGGTGGATGATACATAATAAAGCCCCTTGTCTAGCACTCTTCAAAGACCAACATCCTCTGACCCACTACTCCAAACTTGAGCCGAGAGATTTTTTGCATAAGCGCGCCGTATGAAAGGGGAACCAGACAAAACAGACACTTAAGTTGTCTATGTGTGAAGGAGGGAGAGAGGGAAGGAGGGAGGGATGAGAGGGAGAGAAAGGGGGGGTAGGGTGGTGAATGTGGTCTGCTCCACTGTAGGTCACTCTGTCTGAGACCAGACAGGCTTAGAGAACATACACCGCTGTTCTGCAGACTTAAACTGCTCATGCTAAATTTAGCCCCATAGCTGGGATGACTGGGATTTCCATTGTTTTTGTGTTTGATTTTGTTGCAGTTTCCAAATGTGAGAGCAAATACCTGTTTAAGGATACAGTTGCTGAGAGCATGTTTCCCAAGAAACACTCAACATAAATTTAAGTCAGTGGAAAAGTGACAACTAAACTGTACCACCTACATAGAAAAACCTGTTGGTAACCTGTTTCCTTTGAATTACACAGGCTCTTTCAATTCTACAGTATGCATGAAAATCGTGACTGGCAGATTTAGGATCTCTAAATGTGATTTCAATTTAGGTCTTAAAAAACAACCAACAACCTGCAGTGTGACTCAATTACTTTACCATGATCAAACTCTACATCTTGAGTCCAGATGTGAAGTTACTTGCCTTACACATGCTGGGTTCTAGATATGCAAGAAACCAAAAAATTCAGATTAGCAAGCTCGAGATGCCAAGCATCAAATGGCCCCAACAATTTTATACTCTCTTCCTCTCTCTGTCTTTCCTCCCTCCATCTCTCTTCATTCCCCACTCTCTAATAACTGTCCCCCTTTGTCTCATAAAACCCCAGTCCTTTTAGAGAACTCTATAACAAGGCTTCACAAGCGCTGTAAGGTTATAATGTTGTCTTTATGTGCCAAGAGGAAGCTGCACACTTGGTCATGGCTAATGCAGTGAAACACAGATATTTGTATGTTATTATCACATACTGCGACAGTTACTAAGGTTATAATTTCAGATGTTTCTTCAAAAGGCCATTTGGCGAGTGGAGCAAAAGGCCTAGTACTAATTGTGGTAGGTCGCAGACATTACATGTAAGGTTACGTATCAGTGGCCAGCCAGCTGGACCCTGGGAGCTGCCCAGCATGCTTAATCAAACAGTAATTACAAACAAAAGCTTTTCGGCATGGGCACTCCAGGGAAAAGCTTTGGCCATTGAAGCGCCGTCTTTTTACATGGCTTCTTTTCTGAAATTTCGACAATGCCTTTGAAGATTTGCTAATAAAAAGGGGTTTTCAGTTTTGTGAGCTTTTAAATACGGGGAAAAAATAAAAACAGCAAAGATCCAAAGTCAAGCTTAAAACAAATGGTTGTTTTCATTATTTTAACTGCAGATTGTGGCTTTATAATCTACAAATTGCGTACTATTTATTTTTCAGGCTTGGCAATGTGCTGAAAACCAAAGATACTTACTATCACTAGCAAAAAATCGAATTCTAACCGATTCATGTGCCCACTTGGGGGCGATGGAAGCATCTTTAGCATGTGTTTCTGTCTCTACTCCTGACAGGAATACATGTCACTTCAACTGATGAATGCGCTAATATGTTCCCCTGCTAGTCACTAACTTGTGTCTGATGGACGGTAGTGCACAGTAGTGCACAGAGTGTTAGTGTGAACCAGAACATTAGTTTGGGTCAGAAAACCAAAACAATAAGCTGAGAGATAACATAAAGCTCATTACTACACAGACAGTTAATTACACTCAGTCTAGTCACAACTACAAATGCCACCTAACAGATTACAGTTAATTTTATCCATTGGTATTTGTTATGTTTTTTGTTGACAACTGAATCAGAACAGGCTCCTGTTTTGTTTCTCTCCAAGGCCTGCACTAAAAATTTTCACAAATCATCTTCACGTGATTATTTCATATTTTTGACCTGCAGAAGATCCCTGTCCTTCATAGCCTAAATTTGTCTGTAATGGAGATGAACAATGGGTATAGATGCAAGTTCCTGTAAGGATTGCATTTTTTAGACAGACGAGAACTAAGGACAAAATAATGAGTGCCGCACAAATGTCATCGGACAGAATTTTTGGAGTGAATTCAAAATATCATCTGCCCAGGCCAAAATGCAACCTCATCTGAATGAGTTTATTCAGAGATGTTCACTACACAACAAGTGGCTCACCACTTTTTCCTTAGGCTGCAAGAGAGACTGCGTACAAACCTGACATACGTAACTTTGGAGTGAATCAAGACCCTTGTTTGATTGGTCTGACCAGAAAGCAATTCACACTTATTGGCAGCCTGATGAATGACTAGCGTGCTGACATGCCCTGAATGCCCAAAAGGGAGAGTGCTCTCATTGCCCTTGTCCATTTGAGATAGAGACCACTGTACTGTAAACCGCTGAGGCCTCTCTTTTGGCCTGTCTGGGTACGCATTAGAGTACTTCCCGCCATCGGCAGCGACAGCACGCCACAAAGGAACCTCTGTGGCCAACAACACTGAAGTGGCCACTGTCTTTCGTGAGTGTCAGGGTGTCTCACAAACTTTTTTCCATGCAAGCTTCTTTTCATTCACCCTCTCCCTGCTGTTCCTCTCAGTGGCCCCTACTGAGAGGACAGAGACAGACACTTTGCCCAGCCAAAGGTTTGTCTGCCAGTATGGTCAGCTTTGGTCTGAGACAAAAGCCCGCTGACGCTGCCCACACACAGCAAAACCCCCCTAAAACAAGTCCACAACAGACTCCCACATTCTCCCCAGACTCTCTCTTTCTTCGTTATCGTCTATCTCGTCCGTCTTTTAATGACAAAGCAGTCACTTTAGAGAGCCATTTTTGTTCTGTACAGTTGGTACACTGCTAGCCCTGGCCACTTCAAATGCACACCTATCACTGTTTAGACTGCGCTTTAGCATGTAATGAAACAAGCACCAAAAACAAGCCACAACAGATAGCAAGTGCAGTGACAGTTTGGGTTTGTATAGAGACTGTTCGGATATAGCATCATGAACAATTACCACACACACAAAACAGCCAATGATGACAATTACCATGATTCTGACAAATATGACACATAAAGCTTTTGATTCTGTTACAAAAGCTAACTGTCTACTACAGACTCACTTTGGAAACAAGTCAGAAGAGTTTTCTAACAAATTTTCCAGGACAGTAATTGGAGGAAAGAAGGGCAGACAAACACCAATTGATGTATCACTTTGAACAGGGAGGGATGCTTACCAGTTTCTCATCAACAGTGATAAGCTGCGTGTCTTGTCCTGGTTTCTCCGCCAGCCTCAATGTTGATGTGCTTGTAGACCTGAAAACCATTAGACAAGACATTACGCCCAAAGCACAACCTGCCAAAAAAGTCAAAAAAATCTAAACAAGACACACTTTGCACAATGACATTCTTGAAGGAAATGATGGCGCAAGGCAATAGAAAAAAAGAAGAGACCAGTATTCAATTCCCGCCACCACATATTAGTTCTGTCTAATGAATCTCTGGCCTGTCAGAAAGTCACTTTCATCCTAATGACAGGACGTGCCTAATGTCGGCTGTGGTTAACTGTCAGGAGATGACAGTGTAGCCCTTTGTGAACGTGCAGCTGTGTCCTGTCACAAAACAGTAGGGAACGACTCTTCCAGATAATCACATTCCAAATAATGTCCAGATGATCAGAGTTTTATTCATCTTATGTGTATGATTTTACACTACCAAGTTCCCCACAGTAAAAGCATAGCGGAAACAAACAAGAACACTTCTGCGGGTCAGCTGTGGATCATGAGGGAGATTAGGTTGTGGTTTGGTTACTGGTTCCTCCAGTACACATATTACTGAGCTCCAAGACTTAACAAATCTAAGTCTTTTACAGTACCTACAGTGCACTGTAACTGTACTGTATGAACCTAACATATGCAGAACATCACTGATGCAGCAGATGTCAAAAAAGAACTGATCATTCCAAAAACAACAAAAAATGTTTTTTTTCCAAGCTTCAGGTAATATTTTTTACTCTAATAATGAAGACCATGTGCAACAGTTTGTCATTTTTTAAAGCACTCATCTTTTCTTTCCTTACAGTGCTAAAGGATTTTTGCCAAGAATTTTTTGCCAACAAGTTGTCTCAGCAATCAAACACATCTGTTTCTTATCAGCAATATCTTTATCTACTCACTTTTAGGCCATGAAACTAACTTCTGGTTTGGAAACTGAATTTTCACTTGGAACGCATTATCTATCTCTTGGTTAAGCAATGAAACCAACCTGTCAACTTTTATTTAATGATCTCATCTTTGCAAGTTCAAAGTCTAACAATAAACGCTGAAAAAAAAGCAACAAAATGCAACTTCATGATGTCCTCAGAGTGATTCATTCTATAGGATAAACCAAGACCTATAACCAAGTCTGAGAAAAGTTTGGCTGCCCTTGATTAATTTGAAAAACCTCTTTGAAGAACATCTTGTCCTGAGAAAAAAAGGACACTTTTATGTTTTTTTCAGGAGATACAGGAAGTTCAACAGTGTTGCGAGTCCTTGGCAAATAAACACAGCTATGAAAAATAAAATATAATTTGCGACCTTATGCATCAATCTTGTTAAAAATGGTGGATGATGTCATCAGATAACAACTGCTGTCTGCATGTGCACATGCATGGTGACAGCAGATACACAACAAAATAGATATTGTACAATTTGAGTCAGTAGCTCAATATAAATGTAGAATGCTAATAAAATCACTAACACTGTTGATTATGACTGCCATACTGATAACTCATCCCCTTCTACAACTTGTCAATCTAGTGAGATTGGATTTTATAAACTTTCTATATCTACTGCCATATCATAGTGAGGCTGCAACTTGTTTTGAGATGCTGGAACTAGCAACTTCATACCAAAGAATGAGTGGAAAAAACATTTATCTCAATAGATTTTTAAGATAATAATTGAGGCTTTATGTCACGGCATTAAATATTAGTTATATATCTCTATATACAGAGAGTATGCTTCTGTGAATCTTTCTCTGCATGCACTTTCCTCTTCTATCAACAGCAAGACTATAACTTGTCATTGCACACGAAAAATATTGTGTTGCAGCATTATTGTGTGAGTGTGAGAATAACCTCACATCGACTGAACACATTATATTACAAACACAGAACCGAATATGTCCTACAATGCAATACACATTACAAAATTTGGCGTTAGACATAAAACAAATACATTTACTACCGAAAAAGGGGTTTTGTGATGCTAGTAGTGAGCTTCCTTATTGACGGCTGAATGTTTCCGTTGAGGTCTTCTACTGAAGTTGTACATTTGATGATAATAATAATAATAATAATAATAAGTGGAATGCATGAATGGTAGAATGCAGTACACACGTGTACTCAGCACAAACTATTCAAACTACTGTACTTAAAACATAGTAATGGCTAATTTGCTGGCTAGTAGACTAGCCTTGAGGACATGGGACAACACTGACGTAAGCTAATACCACAGCGTTTTAATATACCAGTTGAAAAGACATGAACGGTATAAAGTCAGCGCTTTTGGGTTAGGGTTAGGGTTATCCCTGGAAACCTTTAACATGCCTTATTTAAGTGTTTCATGGTTCAAGTGTAGCTAGCGTACACTCACTAGCCTGCGCCATGCTAAACACACGGCGACCTAGCTTCGTCCTAAGTCAACTTGGAGTTAAATCTTTCCAAATGAATGACTCGGAGTCAAACGCATACGTCGAAATCTGTAAGAGGAATTACCTGAGAGGATTCAGGAACATTTTAGAAGCTGCACTGATCGCAGTTAAACGCCCTAAGCCGAGGAGTGACATTGAGGACGCCATGATTGTTGTGGACAATGATATACGGCTACCGCGAAGGGACAAACAGTGCGGAGGCAGCAGCTCGCAGATGGACCTTAACATACCACACACACACCAACGATAAGTGTCACAAATACCGATCATTATTTCTTCCATATAATAAACTTTAAAAGCATATTACCTGCATGTAAATGAACAGTATATTAAATATAATAGTTAGCGAATTATCATACACTTTGCATGTCATTTGAGTTTTGAACCAGTGTTTTATTGTTTTTATTTTGGCATATAATTTCAGAAAGGCAATAGACAATTCTCATGCAAAATCATATAATAAATTGTAGAATTTAGATTTTACAGTGTAAACAGTTTTTTCTAATGTCAGATGGTATACAGCATGTTGCCAAACCTTAAGCTGTATATAGGTTGAACATTTTGATTTAGGTTCACCTTCTCTTTTGAGTTAAGCACTTGCTGATGCTGTAAAACAGAACAGAATTTTTGTTTAACTATGCAATTCTCAAATGAATAATGAAACTGAATCAGAGCAAAGTATAAGGAAAAAAACTTTTATTGTTTCACTCTTCATATCTGTACAAATACCATCAAACTTTGTATGTACATATGACATTTACATAAAAAATACAAAACTATATATCCAAACCCAAATTTTGTATTTCGCTTTTGATGTTTGAAAAAAAAAAATCATTACGAGACAAAAACAAAACAAAAAAGGAACCAAGTGATGAAATCTGATATAGTGTTGAGTACTGCAGTACATTAGTCCTGTTTCAGCTCTGCGAGAGCAATATGGAGCACATTGGCAAGAAGATAGCACATAAATGTTAATGGCACATTAATAAAAAAAAATCAAGTATCATCCAAAACTTAACTCTGCTCTAATGTGATGAAACAAAATAAATGGTAATGAATAATGTCTAATGTTGACATCTCCATGTGGAAACGAATGTAAAGGGCTGAAACCGAGGAGTAACCAAAAAATAAGAAAAGAAAAACAAATGGCTCTTTTTTTCTTCCATTTCATTACAGCTGTTACAATGCTCTTTTGCAAAACCATTGAGAGAATCCCTTTGGTCGGTTATTATGAGTTGTAAACAAACCAGAAACACTTTATGTACATAAAATGATTGATATATTCCCAATAAATAAACACATAGCCTAAACATGCATTTACGTATGTGTGACATAAACATCTGTGATAGAGATTTGACAGGAACAAGCAGATTTTTACAGCTCAGGGAATGCAATTTACAGCATGTAGAGGACTTATACTTACACGGTAACATGACAAATAAATAACACTGCTTTTCTTTGGACAAATATATTTCTTCATGATAAAAAAGTAAAAGGGACGACAACAAAAAGAGGGAAATGAATGGTAACACAATATATCATGGTAGATAGTAAGCCTGACATTGTAAATGTATAAATTATAAACACAAAAAATATAAATAAACATCTAGCAGACTGAACTATATGTATACTTCCTTTTTCTGTAAAAAATAAATAAGCATACACATAATATACAGTATGGACATGATTCCTTGCCCTAGGACTGTTCCCCCTAGTGATGGGAGCCTATCCATCCAGTATAGAAGATAAATGGACATAGGCCTTGTAGTCTGAGTCCTCATCTTCCTCATCATCCTCCTGGTCTTCGTTAATGGCTATATGGGAGAATATATGGTAGCTGTTGTATGAATACGGACCACAACAGCACAGAAGATCACTAAATGTTCTAAAATAAAATCTCACAGCAAAGCCATTGGCACATAGACTCTATTGTGTGTGTGTGTGTGTGTGTGTGTAAGATTCTCTATGTGTGCGTGTGTGTGGGTAAGGGTCTGTGTGACTTTGTATCCACAATTTCTGTGGAATTTCCCAATTATGCAGCTACCATTTACATAATCTAGCAAGTCTGGGTTGTAAAAGGAGAAAAACAGTGGGATGATGGAAAAAAGAGGTGGATGGGAAGTTGGGGGTGGAGAGGCAGGAGTGCCTGGCAAGTATGGGGACACTGGGACTGATGGTTCCAGTGGTTCGGTTCTCTTTTGGGCAGATTCCTGAAAGCAGACACACATAACACAGAAAAGTGCTCTTGTGTACTTTTGTGTAGTTTCTTAGCTCTGATTACAATTTTAGCTTCTGGCTCAAACATACAGGGAGGGAGGACCCCCTATCACAGCCTGGACTTAGCAAGCAGGTCAGAGATCATCAACACAATTCTGAGGTATTTTCTTTTCTTTTTACAGAGGAGATTTACATTGGAACCTTAAAAAAAAAAGAAGCACACAAGCAAGAGCAGGAGTGACAATACAAAAATAAAAGAAGAACAAACACGCAGTCCCTCATCAATCCGAAAGGATTTTTGTAATTTCTGGTAGACAACATATTCACTGAAAACAACACAGACAATAAAAGTTAGCTGATAAACGTTAACTTTGCTGCTAATGAAAAGATGAGAAATATAGAGAGCGTGTTTCTACAAGCTTCTTATGCTTAACCTGCAAACTGAAACATATCACATTTTATATTTAGCTCATGAGGTGATCATAAAGTTGGTCCCTTGGATTCCATTGCATACCTTAGGCACATCACGTTAAGGTACTCCGTCAGGAGAAAGAAGCTAACAGCGAGACTTTCCTCCAAATAGCAACTTGGAATGTAAATTTGATACTTCCTTGAGGCTATTGTCCAATATGATGGTTCAATGCCAGATCTGTGAGAACATGATTGTGTCTCACGCTGGTCTGCAGATAGGCAGTCTACATGAGTAACAACATTTAAATCCATCATCATCACTAATATGGCACCAATGTTACAATCACCTTATGCACATCCTATTAGTATATTTCAAAGGGTTATGTTCTTATGGACATGTTGGTGGCGTATATCACAAGAGGCAGTGCATTTCAAATTGATTGATTAGAGCCAAGAGCGACAACAACAAAAAAAAAGGAAAAAAACAGTGGAATTTACAAGCTGTAAAGATATGACCACTAAACTGTAAGTGATTAAAATAAGAAACTGCATGGCATTTAAGGCAACCTGTTCCCGCAGTTCACTGTCATGGCCATAGAATTAGCTAGTTTTAAATATCAGGATTGTTCCACTGCAGATGAATCGAGTCCCCTTGATTTTTATTAGACGTAGTCAGCTCATATAGACTTTTGTTTTTTTTTCCCTTTTCTGAGATTTTGTTTTGCAGAAGAATTGAAAAATGTGAAATAATAATAATAATAATAAAAAAAATACAATAACACAAGAACATAAGCCAGCGACAAAGACATTGTCATGCAAGTTCGTCCATCCCCAAGTCCTTTCTGCTTGCTTAAGCTGTGCTCGGTGTGGCTGACGTGGGCGTTAGGGGGGAAAAGTCGGAATGGGAGGGCACTTTCAGGAAAGGTTTTTGTTGGGGAAAGCAAATGGAGTATTGTCTTTTGCTTGGAGGAGGGGGGGAGGGGGTGTTTTGATTGATTTTTTTCTCTTTTTTTTTCATTTTGCTTTTGTTATTTACTTACAGTTGCATGATCCAGAGTGCTTGACCTCCAGCAGCACGCCCATAGAGCAAGCAGCTTGCTTCATGGCACATTCACTGGGATATGTGGTGTTGTCACTGGCGCACACCGCCTCATCCGTCCTGCTCTCCGGACAGGTCTCATCACACAGCGAGCAGCGGCCTCGGCTCATCCGGGCATCCCACAGGCACTTTTTCCCTGCACTGCACTGGATGTCCTCACAAGACTTAGCCTCTGCAAAGAGAGAGAGACGGGTGGGGGGCGTGGAGGAGGTGGGGTGGGGGGGGAGAAGGGGAAATCTTTGATTAGATGGATTGTCGTGAATGCTTTTTCAAGCAGGATGGAACGACTGCTGAGTTTTTGGAGAAGTAAAATAATAATAATAATAATAATAATAATAATAATAATAATAATAATAAAAATAATAATAATAATAATAATAATAATAATAATAATAATAATAATAATAATAATAATAAAAACTAGACTAAATCCTGTTTCATGAGCTCGGGTGAACAAGAGTCATGTATTAATTGTGGCATGGCTTATATTGCCTGCTCTCTGGATCAGGCTCCATCTGACTCAAATATTCACTTGCAGCATATCTTCATGGCCCCCAGCACTCCCCCCTGTTATGCTCCCTCTCTCTCTCTCTCTCTGTCTCTCTCTCCCCCTTCTATCCCCCCTCTCCCATAAGGGATAGTGCTGCCAACATCAGGAAATAATAAGATGTCTATCATTTCTTGAGCAAACACAAGCAACTACCACCCCCCACACCCCCACACCCCCCCTCCCCCTCTTGGACCCCCTCCTTAGTGGAATGTTGGCAGAAAAGGGAAGAGTGAAAAAGTGCAGAGCTGGGCAGGAAGAAAACGCACTCAATAATGTCAACAATATTCAAAGTGTCACGCGCTCGAGCTGCACACTCACTGATGCACTTCCCCTCATAGGCCACTCCGATAGACCTGCCCAGCAGACACGTGGCTCTCCGCAGGTGGCACGCGCTGGCGTAGACGATGCCGTCGTTTCCACACAGGTACTGCTCGGGCGACGTCACCTCCGGGCAAATCCGGTCCCTCTCCCATAAGGGATAGTGCTGCCAACATCAGGAAATAATAAGATGTCTATCATTTCTTGAGCAAACACAAGCAACTACCACCCCCCACACCCCCACACCCCCCACCCCCCCAACCCCCCGGACCCCCTCCTTAGTGGAATGTTGGCAGAAAAGGGAAGAGTGAAAAAGTGCAGAGCTGGGCAGGAAGAAAACGCACTCAATAATATCAACAATATTCAAAGTGTCACGCGCTCGAGCTGCACACTCACTGATGCACTTCCCCTCATAGGCCACTCCGATAGACCTGCCCAGCAGACACGTGGCTCTCCGCAGGTGGCACGCGCTGGCGTAGACGATGCCGTCGTTTCCACACAGGTACTGCTCGGGCGACGTCACCTCCGGGCAAATCCGGTTGCACGTCACGCAGTACGCGTTGTTGGTCTGGTCCACGACGCACGTGGAGCTGCCGGGGCACAGGACGTCACGGCAGGTTTCTGTCGCAGACACAGGTTTTGGTTGAGGCGGTGTTTGGGGACAGCGGAGTATTGGGGAGTGTGGACGTGTACTCACTTTTACACTTGCCCTGGTACTGCACGTCCAGGTCGGGCTGCCCTTTACATTTGGCCTTCAGCAGCGCGCACTCGTCCCGGTAGGTCTTCCCGTCCGTGCCGCACACCGGCCCCTTCCAGGTGATGTTGGAGCAGTCTGGTGCGCACACGCAGCGCGGCTTACTCCTCCTGTTCAGCTTGCACCTCTTCCCGGGGCCGCAGTCCACGTTATCGCACGTTTCTAAGATGAATTACAATAAAAACAATAATAATAAAAACCAAAGTCTGCGTTAAATGATGCTGGTGAGGATTTGTGCGTAAAAAAAACCCACTCTGGCGCATTGAGGTGATTTACGCACATGTACCAATATGCGTCAATCAGACGGTGGGTTTTGTGACACGGAACAAACGGGGGTGTTTATTGTGTGGAGTGGGGGGTGAAAACAAAGGGAAATGAGTGCACCTCCACCTTTGCAAGGTATGCAATTGGGGGCTCCGCCATTGAAGATCATCCACCTAAAGAGCGTGCTGTTGGGGACGTCCTCCTCGGTCCAGGACGTCCCCAGGCGTCCACTCCGACAGCACTCCTCCCTGCTCATCCCGGGCATGTAGAGCACCTGGCACCTCCCGTTCTTCCCCTGCTGCAGCCAGCAGTTCCCAGCTGAAAACACAAAACAAAGTTTAAAAAAACAAACAAACGAAAAAGGGAAAACCTCGAACGCTGCTCGCTGAACGCCTGGAGCCGCTGACCATGACGCACGAGACACTCACGCAGCCCATATTATCCGAGACGCTCCCTCCCTCCCTCCCTCCCTCCCCCCCTGTCGCCCAGCCGCCAGTATTATGTCTGATTTTCTGCGAGACAGTTACCACTACCCCGTCTGTGACTGACAGCCCATACCATGCAACCACAAACCAGAAAAACTAATAAGAATCTTCGGATGGATGGATGGATGGATGGATGGATGGATGGATGGATGCATGGATAGGGGGATGGATGGGGGGGTGCTGTCGTCTCCTTGTTATCACTGGACAGGAACTGAGGCGCACAGACAGCGTTATAGCAGCCAGTCTCCCACTGAAAACCACGGTCTGTGGGGACCAGGGCTAAACACACCACTGTCTCCAACGCCTCAGAGCTCTATCTCAGACACCACCACCCCCACCACCACCACCACCACCCCCCTGATTATTAACCAACCCACGTCAAGTTCATTTAAAACACATTTCACTTAAAAATAATAATAATAACAATAATCGTTATCCCAAATCTGTGGCACAAAATATGCTTTGATCCAGACAACAGCAGGGTGTCTAAACCGACACACACATACACACACACAGACACACACATGACATCAAGTGTTCATGGTGTTTCTTAAATTAAAAACACACTTCCTTTGTATCTATCTGATATAAAAGTGTCTCGTTTAGGGTTTTTTTTTGTTTGTTTTTAGCGATAACACCATATCAGTGTTCGTGCACAGGGAATTCCAAAGCGCACACAGTTCTGGGAAAGGTAGAAACGAGACGCCCAGCAGAAGTTTGTGTTCCACGCACACAGCGAGGATCAGACAGTGCTCAGTGGAGTGTGGTGTGTGGAGAGCGGAGGCTGCCAGCAGCCTCGGCGGGTAAAGTGTGCGCCCTTGGCGAGGGCTGCAAAACTTGCCACGAAACCTGACTTTGAAGTGTCCCATATGGCACCTGCTTTATGGACACGTTACGCACGCACGGTCTGATGCGGAGAGAGGTTCACCAGCGAGAGAGAGAGAGAGAGAGAGGGAGAGAGATCCCTCAGAAAAGTTTTGGTTCGGCGGCAGCAAGTGTCGGAGAGTCGCGTGCGTAAACGGTGGTGTCCAGGCTGGAAGTTTCCAAAAGGCGCAGAGGGAGAGGAGAGGGAGAGGGGAACCGGTGGAGAGAGCTTACCTTGAACTTTCTGATGTTCCATGAGATGACAGAGCCAAATGAAGAGCAGCAAAATGCCCGGGTGAAGGTGGTGTTCCAGCATCCTGAACATGATGGAGAGGCAACGTGAACCACGTATTAGACACAGGCAGCGCAAAAGTAATCTGCTTAAGGTGGCAGTGTTGAATAAGTGTCAGTCTGAGAATGCAGCCTCTCTTTTTAAATCTATAAGGGGTCTCGGGTTGACTGTCTCTGGTGGGCGGTCTTCTCCTCTGTGGGGGTGGGGATTTTTTTTTTCTTCTTACTAAAGTTCTTTCAATCCCAGTCAGGTGACATCCTCACAGGCAACTTTCTCCTGCCACAATTACACAGCATGGAAATATCGCCTGATTTTGCGATAAGACTCCACACTTAGGAATTCTGTGGCTTTGCCGGTAAAAAAAAAAAGAGAGAGAGAGAGAAAGAGAGAGAGAGAAACAGGAGATGAGACAGAATGCGAAAATAAATGTGATATGGTCCTGGATCCGGTGCAGAATACTGTTATCAGTATTCTTCTTTTATTTGTCTCATCACATTACACTGGAGTGGGGCGGCCACCTCGTTTCTACGCACGCATCGAGTAATTAGTATTATATTATAGTATTATAATAATAATAAAAATAATAATAAATAATAATAATAATAATAATAATAATAATAACAACAACACGACTACTACTACTTCTAATGATAATGATTATATAATAATAATCGTAATAGTAATAATACAAAGATTATTTTTTTTATTACCATGTGCTCCAACAGGCCCATAGCACCAGTACTTCAAACTAAAGAGTACTACTTGGCGGTAACTGATATTTTTTTTTCCACCAACTGCAGGCATAAGTGCAGATCTTCAGATGAGAGTTGCCTGGTGGGATCCATCCCGACCCAGACAATAATAGAGTTCATAGTAGTCCGCAGCGCCGCAGCTAATATTAGAGCAGACAGTTGTTTGGGTTTCTCTCCCGGGTCAAGCTTTTTAAATATAATCGAACCTGTTTCCGAAGAGGCTTCAGACAGCGGTGGGGGGGTGGGGGTGGGGGGTGTTGCGTTTCATTGAATGAAACGCGCGCGCGCGCTCGTGCGCAAACGCACGCACGGTGACGCGCGCGCATGAGGCTGTGCTCCTTCAAAAGTCGTCCTCGCGCGACCTCTTCAGCGGGACTGTGGGTACAGCTGTCCACAGTGTCTCCATACAGTAAAGTACCTGTCACACAACAACAACAATAACACGACAACATGTTGTGTTTATGTGAGTGAAACATCAGTTAAATAACAAGAATATAAAACTCTACAATACTCCCACACATCCAGAGCTGTACGCAATAGCCCTTTAAACCGTCTCCTTTCTCTGATCTGACAGGTTTATTCCGGTCTTCATTGTGTTGCGCCCTTCTCTGATGCAGTGATGACCTTCATGTCACAGATGCCAAACACGTGCCAAATAAAATGTCTGAAATCAATCAGGTGATGTGTGAGGGACACATTTACTGGAGACCCATGTTTAAAAGCTCTTTACTCTTTTATTGATTATTTACATACTCTCAAAGTGACTTTCAATCTCATCAACCATTTGACCATGAACACTTTTATCCACATTGACTACACATTTCTTGTAAAGAAGAATCTCACTAAGACAACTGATTTCAACTGAACAAACTGAATGTTGCATGTTAATTCTTATTATTAATTATCTTTTTATTTTGATTTTTTTTTACTTTACTGTGACACAGAGGCGGTTTTCATGGGACTTTTTGTTCAGGAACCATCAAAACGCTTAAACTGGCGGAGGCAACAGGTCAGTGTGTGTGCGTGTGTGTGTGTGTGTGTGTGTGACAGTTGCTTTTCTGACAGATCTGAGAATGTTCACTTGTTGTTTAAGTTCCATACAATAAATCATTCAGTGTCTGCTGTGTGTGATATGTGAACTCAGTGTCTTTGAGGATCTAAAGTTTCCAAATCACTTCCTGACATGAAAGTGGATTCTTTTTTCCCGCAGTACTGTATAAACTTTAAAGTGTTGGCTGCTGTCCTGAAGTCACTTACTGCCATTAGCAGGGGGACAACTAGCACCGCATGTCCCAGGCGCTGACCTGAATTAGGTCCAAACAGACCCATGCAGCGAATGATAAGTACTGAGTGAGGCTTTGTGCGGCTACAAGTCAAATCCCTTTATTTGAATGTGGGCTGACATTTATTTTTTTGCACCAGGACACACACACACACACACATACACACACATGCACACACTTGTTGCTATGCTGTCTCAGTTATTGTCATTTTGTTGAAAGTTAAGGCCCCTGTGCAGCAATTGCTATTTCGCATACTTGACAAAATGTTCAAAGTTTTTTTTTTTTTACTATCATCTAAAAGTACAGAATGATTCTGGAGCAGCCCCTCCATTGTGCCAGTATCTCAGTAGCTTACCAAGCTAACCGCAATGTTCCCATCGTTCTCTTAGAGTGTGTAAGGTAAATACAGTGAAACCATTCGGGGCTACAGTTGAGATTTAGGGCCTAAGTGCAAAAAAAGGCCATGTGTTATTAAATAATTTATGACATAATTTTTGATCCGGAACAACATTGCGGTGGACTGAGAGCAGTCATCCCGCTGTGACATGGGTCAGTCGTTTTGCTTTAACTGCCAATCATCTGCAGGAAACCCCCAGCAGGATGGAATTACAAAGGTGTTTAACCATTTCCACCGAATCCCATTTCATCAACTGTTTCCACATTGCTCCCTGTACACATATCCATAAAAACCTGAGGGCTATTTCATAACACAGCGGAGCATGAGTAATTGTGGAACAGACCAGTCCAATCATTTATCAAAATCTATATATTCCCTCCAACAAGCAGGCCCCAAGCCCAGGCAGCCAATAAATGTGCTACTTATTAGAGACAAATAGCATCTTGCACCTGGCCACATCCAAAGAAACGAATGCTAAAGATTCTGTTGGGTGATGGAGTTGGCCTGCTACAAAGGAAAATATTCAGAAACACATTCCAAAGGAGTCAAGGGACAGACTAACCCAACTGTGGGAGAACAGAACAGCCGGAGAGGTGAGAACAAATTAATTGTGGATGAGGGGAAAATTAAACTTGTACCGATGTTTGGGGGAAAGTTTTCCAAGTAGGGTTTCTGGGAGGGTGAGCGAGGAGGAAAAACACAGCCCGGAGTACATCATAAATTATGACGTACTATGTCATGTTAAAGTTACCAACATAGCAGCGTAGAAATAAAAAAAAAAAGGTGCCAAGATATACTCTATATCATGCTGCCATCTTGTGGCAACGCTATGCCAATACAAATTTGAATCACAAGACACTTTTTTACAAGCTGGAGATAAACAATATAAGAGATAAACAGCTAGTCAATTATCAATTAGGGAATCAACAGAAAACGAATGTGCATCTGTTTTCATAGTTGATGTTATGGTTTAAGCAAAAAAATAAAAAAGCAGATACTGTTTCTTCTCTATAACATTAATAAGAGTAATATAATAATAAGGTTTGGGTGGGAAACAAAGTTCAAAAACATCAATGTGCAACCTGAGATTTTGTACTATTCATTTTAAGAAATTATTTCCTGAACTCTAAATCTATTATTAATATCATATCAGCAAATGAGTCAATAATACAAATAACGGTCATCTGTAGCCCTGAACAATACGCTGCCAAAACAATTCAAACTATACAAACCAAGCTGTGCCACTAAAGACAATAAAAAAATCACCAATATCCACAAATATCTTTAAAAAAAACAATAACAACAACAGAACAAGCAATATCCTGTACCCTCACTGCCTCTTATTATTTTATATGTAAAACCCAATAAAAAGATCAGAAATCTATCTTACAGTATTTACAGTGCAAACACAAAGGAACAGCATATGATGTATTTAAGAGTATTTAAAACTAGCTTTTTTTTGTATTTAAACTTATTTTAGTAGTTTTAATGCAAGACATTAAAACTGTCACATTTGGGAAAAAAATAGAGCTTTTAAATTGATTGAAAGTTAGTGCATAACAGCAAATATTGAATGAACACAATGTACCAGAAAACTTTAAACTAAAAATTTAGTTACCCACAAACTGACACCTTCTATTTCAAGACGTTTCCCAATTTTCCAGTGATTGAGATACAGTCCATTTGCACTTTACAAGAACCAGGACCAGTACCCGCGCTGGTTCACAGCACTTCATCGACATTTACGCGGCTCTGCCCGTCTTCTTCAGCCTCCCTCTGAAGCTGCTGGTATTTTCTTTTGAAAAATCCAAACTAGAAAACAAATTGCAGCACAGTTTTAATATCCATTTATAAAATATTGAATATGTAAAACAAAGAACTGTGGATCTATTTGACAGAATGCATATTCTCCATGGACGATGAGATGATTTTGACCTCACCTTCCACAGTAGTGCAACAGCGAGAGCCAACAACACAAGACCAGCAATGACGCTGCCAGCTACCACTCCCACTGGAACATCCCCTGTCTCTCCTGGTTTACTGATGGTAACCACCACCTGAGAGGTATGAGGACAAGAGGCAGCAACACGTCGTCTCTAATCATGTGACTGAATGTGGTTCTAAGCTTATGATTCAGAATAAAGTGTTAAATAAGACTAATAAACTTGTAAATAAGACTTTGTGATTGACGTCTTCAACAGCAGATGGTGAAATGGGATCTTACTGGTAGCTGTTTGAGGCCGATCACGAGAAGATCAGGGTTGGAGGTTTCGATATCAATGGTGGAGGTCAGCTCGATGGTCTGATAGGTGGCCTGTCATAACAACAGTTGATACCAGTCAGAGCACAGTCACGCATTGGCATACGTTTATTGATGAGCGCCACTGAAAATAAAAACTGTCAGAACACCTGTTGACTAAAAGTTGCAAGATAAGAATGAATTTACCGTCACAAAGGTGCCACTCCAGAGTCGCGTTTTCACTGTCACAATGTAGTCGCTCTTTACATTAGTGTCTTTCAGGATGCATTTGATATATTTACATTTTGCAGTATTGCAGTCCTGTAAAAAAAGAACATTAAGCCAAGGAAATCAGTGCACGGCACCAAAAGATTTTTTAGCACAAACACAATTTCAAATTTCATGTAGTGTGTTGTGGATTTGGATTCTAACGAGATATAGCTGCAAGTTGTTATAGATAATAAAAAAAAACAACATGCAGGGAAACGAGTGACTGACCAGTTTGTCCATGCCCCTGAGGCTCTCCTCAGAGAACGACACCTTGTGGCTTTTCCCCCCGATCTTCAGAGGATCAACCAGACCGCTGGAATCACAGCTGAAAGACCCCCCCTACAGGCGGAGACGCCCCATGTCATTTATTTGTTAGATACTGTGCCACAAATAGTTAAAACGTAATTTCACACCGTCTGACTAACGAGATAAAAATATTAAAAATAAATAATAGTTTGAAGGGTGGTCATGTGGATTGTAAATAAAGCTGGTGACTGTTTGTGACCCAGTATACTCACTGTTTCTGTGTGCACTTTGGTAACATAGAGGAGCTCATTTCCACCTTTAGTTGTCATTGGTAGAGCAACTGTCATGTACAGGAGGTTGATTGGGAAGTGGCCTGTAGAAACCTTGAGATTGAATATGTTTTAATAAGTTTTTTTTTGTTTTTTTTAGCAGATATGATTTTAAAAAAGAGGGGAAAAGGAGAGACTGATTTATTTTTTGCACCTTCACCGTGAAGTCAAACTCCGGGCCAATGTCATCTAGAGTTCTCACCACAGTCACGGCTTGAACGGTAGTATTTGCCACATAAAAATTAATATTTGACTCCCTATAAAAAAGGAAAACATATAACTTAACAACTAAATGTATTTACCTGAGAATGATGAACATAAACAATGAGAGAAAATACTGTGACTGAGTAAAAGTACCTGGATAAAACAACCCCTGTATCATAACGCACAGGAACGGATATGTCCACACGGTTGTCTGCAGGTCTCTCCTCTTTCTCGTCACTGTAAAAGTGGAGAAGTAAATAATAATATTACACGTTAAAACTTTGATTTAAATATTTAATAAATTCCTGTCGAAAGTCGAATTGAATCACTGCACCTCTTGGCCTCGAATTTCACCTCAGCTTTGTTTAGCACCTGCTCAAAACTGTATTCAAAATTGATCTGAAATTTGACCTGCAATGAAAAAAACATGTGTTACCTCAGGTAAAGGTATATTTCCAAAATCCAATCAGAACACTTTACAATCAATATATTATTCATTGTTTTATTGGCACTGACCTCTTCATTGTTTTTTAACGCTGGGTATCCCACAAGGCAAGTGACAGTGTCGGCTTGTGACGAGGTGCATTTGACGGCGTCCGTCTGGAAGTGCATCATTTCATAGCATCAATGTTATAACATAAAATGTTATTCAAATATTCATGATGGAGAACACATTAAAAAAAATCCTTAACGCTATTTTTGTTTCAGGCTGCTTTTTTAAGTTGAACTTTTTTTTCCCCACTCACAGGAGGAAAGACGGAGGAGTAGTAGAGGTTGCTGGAGAACGTGGCCACGACGCGAGCATTGTAAGCGTTCTCCTTTTTATTCTTCACCACAACGTCGAACGACAGCTCTCGGTTATTGGCGCTGACCAGAATGGGAGCTGAGCTGCAACAGAAAGCTCACGGTTACTCTGCATCTGCATCTGCATCTGCATCTGCGTCTGCATCTGCATCTGCATCTGTATCTGCATCTGCATCTGCATCTGCATCTCCATCCAATTCATTTTGATTCATGGAGCATTATAACAATAACAGCATTGTGAGCAGAGATCATATGTGTGTGAATGTGAAATATTAACATTAAAGGTAATAAACACTAACATAAACATTAAATGTGGTTTCTTGACGGGACTGGATGATAACGTTGGTGCCAAGAGATCCAGCCCCCTAAACGATCTGTATACTGTTTCTCATCTCTCACCTGGACGCCACAGACACTGTCTTCACACTGAGAACCAGATCGCTGATGCAAACCTCATCAGCGCCACAGTCCTTTGTGAAGGGGATCTGAAACGACGACGGAGCACCATGTATGAATAATCTCCGAGGAGCAATTAACTTAAACCCAGTGTGTAAATCTGTCAAACCTCGCGTGACTTTCTGAAATACTTAAGTTCTGACGCAGAGGAGGTGTCCCAACAAGGAGACGTACACAACGTGTAATTTTAAACACACAAACACCTCTTCAACTTAATAAGCATGTTCACGTCCTCTGTGAGCGGAGATGTTTCTTGCAGATCACTGGAGACCAGAGACGATGAGAGATTCACAAAGATTCAGTCACTTACAAAGAATTCGGAGGCAGTTGGAGAAAATGTGTCAAGGACGGGATTCACGTCTGGATTCTTCTGCTCAATTTCCACTTTCAGACTGAGGGAATTGACAAAGTCTGGCGTCTCCTGTTGAGTGCATCACACAGGGATCAATCATGCAATAGATCATCAGATCTCAAAATAACCAGACATGGTCGTTTGATTCCGCACCTGAACATAAACCTCGTAGTCTCGACACAGGGGTGTGGATGATATTTTCGCCGTGTCTGTCAGGGAACGTTCACCGGTTTTTGTAAACATTCCTCGAGATGTCACTCGAGAGGAGAGTAAGTCAGCGTCCAGAGTCAAAGTGTACGATACATCTGACAGACAGACAGAAAGAAAGACGCGTGTAAGAGCATTGCAAAAATATACGATTACTTGAAATAAATGGAGTCTGCATGGGTTTTCCAATTTACCAATGGGTCCAACAGGATTTTTGGGCCTGAACGCAGCGCTGAAACAGAGGTTGGCGTTGAAACAGGAAAGCTTGCGTCCATTTATGTTACAGGGCTTGTTGAAAATGTTGATTTTGTTAGGGTTGAAAGAAGCTTTAGTTGTGACGACTGCCACACCTCGGGACCTGAAACACATATTACCAGCCCTTTGATATGTTAATTGGTTAATTAATTAACAGCGCTCAAATGTTACATGGTCACAGTTTACTTCAAGATATATTAACTCTTTCCATGTAAAGCAGTGGCTTAACGCACCAGAGCTGCACCACTTTGCCATAGGCACCAACTGAGATGTCTGGTAGTGTGTCATCGTTCAGATCGCTGTAGGTATCTAGGGACCTTCCAAAATACTGCAGTCCAGAATCAAGTTTGGAACCAAGGATTCTCTGGAAACCACAGAAAACAAACTCTTTAAAACCAGTTATTATAGAGTTATATTCCCAAAGTGTGATATTATTATAAGACATTAGAGTCATTGAGGTGGCAGGAGACCACCTGATCTAATCTCTGACCCTCTGTCAGGGGCGTCTCACCACACCTGTGACCACTGTTTCTTTAACGTCTTCTTTTCTCCGTTGTAGATGTAAATGACGCCTCTTCCTTTGTCTTCCAGCGGCGCCCCGACTACAACATCGCCGTAGCCGTCGAGGTCCAGGTCGGGAACGGCGGAAATCGCCATCCCGAAACGTGCGTTTTCCGCTGCGTGTGGACCAGTGAGGAACTCGTGCTCGTTCAGTATACCCTATGAATGTGAAGACAGACACACTACTAATCAACATCACACTACACCTCCTGTAAACTCAGGAAAACAATACGTGGTTGCTATGACAACATGACCTCTCTTACAGGGCACTTACACACTCATCTTGATAATCTTATCTATCTAAACTTTTTTTTTTTACCTTGGTGACAGAGAAGAGATAGACCCTCCCTTCTTCTCGCTTCAGCTCACTCATGAACATGGGCGCACCGACCAGGAGAAGGTCCGTCACGCCGTCCTTATCCACGTCCAGGGGGCACAGGACGCTGCCAAAGTATGACCCGATCTAGGACAACGACCTCTAGCTGTTTACTGATGACACACATGCATAAAGGCAATTTTGGGGAAAAGGTGAAACCACATGGTTCCAACGGCAGTACCTGCTTCCCTCTTTCGGAATCTATGATAGTTGTTTGCTTCAGAGAGTTGACGGTGTAGACGATGACCTGTCCGGTGTGGTTGGATCGAGGTGCGCCGGCCACAAAGTAGAGTGTAGACCCATCGGTCAGCGTGGTGACAGAGTAACCTGGACGTGTCCATAAGTGACACATTGACACATTAAAAGACTAAGTGATGGTTCAAGACACTTTTCTTAAGTCAATGGACTTTTTGTCAATTTGACTTTACAAACATTTTCATTTTGTGATGATGAAAACTGGAATGGAAACAGTATAAATTCAAAAAACGAAAAATAAAGAAAAAAGATTCTTTCTATTCCATTTCTTCTTGTAGCAACGTTTTCTTATCTGACATCTGACTGAACATTTTAAAATACGAGGGCCCATTGACTCACATTTACACAACATTTTCCTGTTTGTTTGAGAAGATGACAACTTCACCAACCACTTCTTCTTAAAATCGCCACAGATGTTTACCACATCTGCACACAACCATCGACCACTGTGAGAACCTTCGCTATCTTCGTTTGCAAAGCCCATGCTGCTGCAGTGCTCACACATCACCAGCATTTAACCCTGCAGTGACAGGGATGGGACAGAACATAAAGTAATGCTTACCCAGTAATGAGCTGTGGTTTCTGTCTTGAAGCGTCTCCTCAAAGGCCGAGAAAGGGAGAATGTCGACCTTTGACCCTTTGCGATGGACGACAGTTCCGCTCCAAGCGTAGGCTCCCACCGCTCCCAGCATCATCACATCCTAACACAGCACAGGTCAAAAACCAGTCAGACGAGCCGCTGCTAATGGGCTGTAACTCACACAGTATTATGTGACCTGGGAAACAAGCTGTTGGGAACGTGGCTTTAAACGTTACACCTGGCAGTGCTCTGTACCTGTAGGCTGGAGTAGTGGGCACTGAATCCCACCTGGGACATCTCCATTTTGAAGTTGTCGCCCCCTTTTCCGGTGCCTTGATGGAACGAATGAAAATCAGAATCAAAACAAACAAATACATCTGACAATAACTACACAATCACATCATGTACATATAGCACATACAGCAACAGGAGGGGAAAGAAATAATATGCACCCTCTATGTTGAAGATGCGGTCGCCCAGTGCTCCAGTGATGGTGGCGAGAGCCGCCTCTTCAGACACATTGAAGAAGAACTTCTCTGTGGGGAAACTGGCAATGGACTTGATTTCTTCTATCAGCTTCTCTGTGTCGATGTTGTTTCTAATGTAATAACCCAAAACCTAGGGGGAAAAAAATGAAATAAAAAAAATAAAATACCGCGACTGAGGAAAAAAAAGTGCTAAAATGTAATTGTTGCAGAATTTATTATATATTATAACAAAACAAACATTTATAAAAACACCACAATGATGAGAGTATTTTTTTTATATTTGGCAGCTTCTCACTTACAGCAATACCAAAGCGGGTGATGCCTTTTTTCTCACATTCCTCAATGACTGTGTCTCTGAAAGAGCTGTCATGAGACTCGCCATCGGTGACAACCACCATCACCTTGGCAGCATCTGGTCGGGCGCCGTACAGCTCGTTGAAACCCCACTGACTGCAGAGAGCACGCACACATGTCTTCCTTTAACTTTTTTTTTTTTTTCATGAATGAGTGATTCATAAAAGGATAAAAGTACAAAAGTCAGCGGCAGCACCAACCTGGCATACTGGATCGCATGGAAGGTATTGGTGGAATGGCCATACTTTTGCGTGATTGATGACGCTGCGGTGACCACTTCTTCTTTTGTTTTATACTCGTTCAGTCTGAATTCAAAATCGGCATCAACAGCGTACTGAATGACACTGACCTGGCGTAAAGAAAGAAAATCAAAATAAAAATAATAATGATACGATAAAGCACAGGAAGTGCTACGTAGTAACCACAACATAATAAGGTATCGATCTGATTTAATCCAGGATGAACCCTGACTTCATCTCCAGTGTCCTACTAACGGCTGAAGACCTGTGACTTCACCTGTGTGTTTTGGGGCCCGATGTCCAGCGCAGGTATCAGTTTCTTGAGGAAGTCGACCATTGGTTCCCACGGATAAATGCTGTTGGAGCCGTCCAAGATAATCACAATATCCATCGGCTCCCCGCATTCTACAAATGCCATAGGAGGACACGTTAGACACTTGATGAAATAACTAACAGATATGTATGACACTGTGATTTATCTAGTTCTGACGTTCATCACATCAATGGCCACATAAACCCTCTTACTCTGGACAGCGGGAGAGAACGCAGGCTTCGGCTGGAAGAGCGGGCTCATTTCTGCACACACTCCAGGGTAGAAGTTCTGAGAGCCACACAGCTGTCCCCACAGAGGACCACACGTCTGCAGCGGACGACCACAGAAGAGACATGCTGAAGAAGCCCTGTCATGTCTACAGCGCACAAACTGACTTGATGGGAAAGGTGATCAAATCATTGATGTATCTCGTGTGGAAATACGTGCACGCGTACACATACCATCAAACCATTCACCGCGGGCATCCGCGTGAGAGTCAGACCCAGGGCCATGTTATCGTTGACATTTTTGACATCTGGAATACTGACAGAATCTGTGAATAAAGTTATTGTTAACGTTCAGATGCTAAACCTGAATCGTGTGTATAAATATTATCAGCCCGAAATACACGTTTTTCATTATTTCCAACTTATACTAAAGTCATCAGCCTGGATCTTTTACAAATGATACATTTTTTTTTTTGTTTCGTATACGTACGTTTTCTTTGTATAAACGCTACAGCAAATTTCAGAGAGTTGAAGAGGTCAAAGGTTACATGGCGAAACAACCACCAAACCTTACCTTTGAGATTGAGCTTATCACAGGTGTTTCTGGACCCTGTCACCGGACACTTGTAAACATCCCCCATCCTGTTCCTGCTGTAACCACTCCATGGAGCGCCGACCAGAAGCCTGAGGAAAACAACAAATGTTTATCACTCACTCACTCGCTATCATAAACAACCGCCACTGGTGCCCTGTCAGGATGGGTTTTTTTTTTTTTGTGCACAATGCGTGACGACATTTACAAACATTAGCTGTATGAGAGTCAGAGACCACTGTCAGATACCGTACTTCCCCCATTGACGCAATCTGGACACTCCTCGGGACGGTGAGTTACTCGGTGAGCCCGTGACTCAGTGACAGTCCAGACATTGCCAAGGAGCTCAGTTACTGTTTAACTAAATGTTACAAATGAGCGAGTCTTTAAACTTGACTCTATTGTGACACACTGGTAAAGTGTAGCAGCTCGTTGGCTTTCTGCGAGTACAACTACTACAGTTCTGCAGGAATTCACCAAAGATAATGTTGTTAAAGTATCAAGTTGAGTTGAACTAGAACAATATGCACAGAGTATCAGTCGCGTCTGTTTGCTAGTGCAATGGAAAATGCATTTCCTGATTCACTGTCATTGTGATCTGCATTATTACAACCACCCAGTCTCCAAATGAACAGCTAATAAGATTGATCATCTCTCATAACAACGTCCTTAATAAGCCACTGCTTATCGTCCCACCATTTGCCCTGATGGTTTGTCGTCTGGAGAACTGTGTAGCCAAACTCCTCTGCAGCCGGACCACTGAAGATCTTGGCACCAGCAGTGCCGACGTTGAAGCCGTCTGTCTGCCAGACCCTGTCGACTGGTGGAGGAGAAAGACGAGGTTAGATGACGGGTGCGCTGACAGTCTATAACAACAATGTATCATTCATTTCTTTGTTAACACTGACCCCGTCCACGCAATCATCAGTTTACTTTTTTTTTGTGCGTCCAAAACAAAATCATCACCAACATCACTGTGGCGTCCCCCTTTTTGTCAGTAGGCAGTTTTTGTGGTTGAATGGTGTTTTACAAACCACACAGGAAAGGCGCACATTGAGTTGGTGTTCAACACTGCATTAACAGACACTGCTTTTCATCTATGTAGGAAACAATGTGTTGTTTCTATACAGACAAAAATCCACACCCCCCCAAAAAAAGCAGCCCTCGGGCCATGACATTTTCTTGTGAGTGAGTGTTTCTGCAGAATCCGACCCACAAGCCTAAACAAGCAGGGCTCAGTGAGGAGCCTGCCTGCCCCTGGATCAGCAGGCAGAGGAATGTGGATGTGTCCTGTGCTGAGGAGCCCGTCTCCAGCACAGAGTCCTGCCACGCCTGTCTACCTGCAGCACAAAGCAGCAACACCACACACACACACACAACAACACACATTCACATCCCCTCTTCACATGCAAACATATGTTCTGTGCAGGACGTGTGTGTGTTTGTGCAGCAGAATGGGAGCAACACACACACACACACACACACACACACTGGGACTCTTCTGCAACTTGAAGCCAAACCTTGACAACACACCTGGTTGAAAATCATGTTCAAACCCCCAAATCACTCTCAGACAGATTCATTCACTCAATTCACCAAACTAACATCCGCTACTTTATATATATATATTTTCATACATGACAAGTGAATATAAACAGTGACTCGCCTCATGGGTGATTTATTATCTTTCCATAACAACTAGTGTCAAGAACCTGGTTCTCTGTATCCTGACAACAAACAGCCAAGAAAAGAAAAAAAAAGGTGCCATACTCACTAATGATTAATAAGGTGAACAGAACATTTGACCAGATGTTCTCCATCGTCGCCTTTATTCCATTTGGACGAGATGACTGCAGATGAAGCTGTCGCACTTGTCAGAAGTTGTGGCTGCTGGCAGCGTCGCGTCATGGCGGTGACGCACCCGGAAGCGCCATGTAAGGGCGCGCGCGCTTCCTCCTACCTTTGGCCCGTTGTATCAGGGCGTGTGGCAGCGCCTGCAATAAAGTCTGCAGATAGACAGATGAGGGAGAAGAGCAGCAGACAGGTTAATGATAGCACATGGGTCGTGGTGACGCTTTATGAAGCTGAAACAATAAAGAGTCAAAAAAAAATCAATATTGGTGTTAAATAATAAATAAAGAAAAACTCGAGGGGGACAACACTTAATACAAAAATTCCATTCATCATCAATTAAGTTTACCTGTAAAGGAATGATTAGAGCTCTCTGTGGAGCAGATCATCTCTGGGAAACATTGTTTACAGAAAACAATATGATAACGCATTTAATGCATTTAATTGGAACAAGGATGGAGAAGGAGTTGGGAGGTTTAATTCTCTAACCAGTGGTTTCATTCCAAAATTGTGTTTTTGGTGACTCGCTCATGGTTGTCGCTCAGTTACAGCCTGTGATGCAACATAGTTTTGTAAGTAACAAACATAACTCTGTGGAAAAATGACGCAGATTTGAAACAATAATCTGGGGTTGTGTTACATGTAACTTCACGCACACATTTCTTCACACCAATAGAAACATGCTACATGAGATCATTGTGTTCACAAGACGAGATGTAATGAACCTTCTTCTGACTACTGGGGTTTTCCAGAGCAGACTGGACACGTGAGAGATCAGACATCAGAAAGCAACACAACATTGACACAATTACACCTCAGCCTATTGCAACCTAAGTCTGACCTGGTGGTCAGTCAGGAGCTTTACTGGAACAGCTGGGAATAAAAACAGTTGGTTGACGGGGAGGGACAAACACAACGCCGTCATTTCCCCCAACCAGATTTATCCTTCTAGATAAAACCAATGAATCTGCTATGCAATGACAAATAGGGTTGAACACTACAACAGTGTGTTTCACTTAGGTGGATTTGTATTTTCTTTTTGGAAGGTGGTGGAAGGGGGGGGGGGGGGGGGGGGGGGGAAAAAAAGGCCCGGGGGGGGGGGGGGGGGGGGCTGGGAGAAACAATGACCAGCCTTTTAGTACTTCCTACACCCACTCCACTCTGCAGTCATGATTCATGCGTACGTCATCTGGTGAGCATGAACGTCTTCAGCGAGCTTCAGACGGTTCCAGCTGGAAACAAAAAGACTACACTACTCCCCTTTTTTGTGTAGCCAAGACTTGTTTGTATACATCATTTTACTGGCAACAACACGTAGAGTTTTAGGCAGCTCAGCCTGTAAGATCATGCAGAACAATCCCAGGAAGGAGCTTTAACAGCAAAGTCTGGGGTGAGTTTTCCTGCAAAGGTGGTGGTTTTCCCAACATAATGGAACAATGTGAGCACTGCATTAAAACCCCCCACTGAGTGGGAGCGTGAATCATTTCACGTTGGTCCATTTATAATCACAAGACAAACATTTTGTCTTTTTACATTTTTAACACATGACCGATTTTATAAAAAGTTATTTCCTCAATTGGCTCCAATGGCGCCAGGCAGGGAGGTAGTTTTGTTTATACATCTTTAGGCTTTCACATGTACATATGTTGGAATTTCTGCCGCTGTTACATTGTTGTGGCATTAAAAAAAAAACAGGAACCTTAAAAGATTAAAGTCCAACTTCCTTCATTCATAAGTGTCATTATTTGTGTGGATGAGCAACAAAATATGCTGCGTTCAGTATTAGCAGTTTGTGGTGCTGAAACAGGGCACGTTTATGTTTGTTTGAACACAAACTGCAACCTCAAGAACGATCACAGAGTTGAATCCACACCTCTGAGGCACAAACAAAGTACAAACTGAACAAAGCATCATTTTTGTACAGTACTGTCCACCTTGTTTCTTCCAGTGTGACTCATTTCACCAAGGAGACAATGGAAAAGTATCCTGAAAGTTTTGTTTATTTTCCAAACAGTGTTAGTGCATTTCCAGTGTATTCCTAGGAAGCAATAACACTGTTTTTGTCATGTTACTGTTGAGTTAGATTGTACGGTGGGAGGAGGGACATGAATACAGACACACACATACACACACACATACTTCTGGGTGAGTGGACTGTAGAATGGGGATAATCCCTCTCACACCCATCTGCTGACCAATGGGAAACTAAGGCCCTGATCTGACCTGTTGCATTGTGAGCCTGACAGTCACGTCCTGCAGGCTCAGAGGTACTCACAAGTCAATGACTGTACACAGACATGGCAGCAATACCACCTGTGAGTGAGTGTAGTTACACACATGCTCCCACATGACACTGGACATCACTCGAGCAATCCTAGAGACAAACAAAAAAATGTCAACAAGATGAGCCATTATGTTGTTACATCCAGTACTTGATTGGTACTGCACTAAATGCAATACTCCTAAATGCAAATCAAATACTTACAATTACAACACAGGTTTGTTGCTTACTTACAAAGCACAAACATCCGTCTTCATCATAGGCTGAAAAACATCTGTGGTGTGGGAGGTTAATATGATGGTAAATCAAACTGTCATTTTGACTCGCAACGGAAACGACTAAGCATTTTCATGATTAATTTATGACATGGCAAAGCGTTTCCTTATCTTTCCATGAACCAAAAATAGGCAAGATGCCTATGTTATCTTGAGCACTAGGAAAAACAAAAACAAAACTGTATGATGGTTAATACAAGGATGTGGTTGTAGGAAAGGCATACTTGAGAATCAGTATATAGTTATACAAAACCAGAATAAAATAATGTAAATGTTATTGACATCGTAATGGAAGATTTCAGTTTTTCTAAATGAATTCAATGTATCAAAAACTTGAGACTGTATTTTATGCAGCTGACTTTTCTAACATTCCTCAACTTGGTCACCAGGTGGTAGCAAAGGTCAATATAAATATAAATATAAAACACCTTGCTAACAAGATCTCAATGTTATAACTATAATACAACATTACACATACTTGTACTAAGCTGATCTGGTGCACTATAAACAGCTGACTGTGAGGGTCTGTCACAGCTCAATGTCATTAAGTCACTTAACATCATACCAGCTACAGGCCATAGCTCACTGTAAATCCCCTGCTCGTTAGAAAATGTTCAAGCACAAATCAACCAAGTTAAGCCTGAACTTATAAAGACTTTATTGCAGGCAAACAATACTATAAATACTATTTACAAATCACAGAGCAACATTCCTTGTTATGGATTCCATGGACTGATAAACAAAAGAATCTTTAGTCTCTTGGAGAAATCACACTGAGCTCTGCAAACTGTAAGATGTGAAGATACTGTATTTAAAGCTACATTTACAAAACACACTGGATTTTAATGCACAGAACTCTGTGCTTAAAACTTTGACTTAACCCCCTAGAGGAAACGTTTGTACTTATTTATGTCTGAGACTGAATTAGAACATTTGTCTCTTTGAACTCTAACAAACTCTCAAAACCACTGGCAGAGTTCCTGACCACGTTAGTGAACTGTACTGTAACTCGATTAACACGTACATTTCTTAAAAGAAAGTGTTTAATGTTTAAAATGAGAAGTAGCGTCATGACAGAGGCGATAAAGGCGAGATATGCACTGTATGTATTTCCATAGTAAAAAGAATCGCCTTAACAGTGCATTTAAAATAAAATGATTTCGTACGGGTGTACGTATTTATGTACGGGTGTGTTAATTAGGCTTAACATATTTTGCCTTGAACTTTATGAAGTTGAGCTACCTTTCAGAAAATATTTTTTCCTCTCTTTGAAATTAGTGCAGGCATAAATAAAAGAAAGTTATAAAAGAATTCAAAACAACAAGACGAAAACGTCCATGTCTAAAAAGCCTTCACATTTCAACATTTTGAACTAATTATTGATTGTCCCAATTTTAGAATCAATGCCGAGAGGAAAAAAGTGTCAGAAGTGCAACTATGAACTGCTCTTTCTGTGTGAAGTAAAATAAAAGTCCGAACCTATCTTCCTTCTGCAGTTTATCTTTTAAACATTCCAACAGGCTGAATTATAACCCGACATCGTGCTTCCAGGTCATTGTTGTCTTTTCTTCTCTGTTTCGATACAAAATTTCTCAAAGGCGTCTTCCATCTCAGGCCCCATCTCATCTTCATAGTCGTATCTGTAAACACAACAAAGTACATGATTTAGGTGCACTGATGACCCTATTAGACACAAACGTGTTCCTCGGTGTAACAGATGTTTTGTGGAAATAATAGTAACAAAATCTACAGTACGTGGACGTAACGGCGTTTTCACTAGTGCACAAATAAGCATAAGCTACCACACAAACAGTTCTGAGAGACATAAGCCCTCTTTCACACCTAACTGCTGACTAAACAAAATCTGAGGGCACGGTCGACCCTGCTGCACTGTGGCAAGTCAAACACATTCACCAAATTCATTCGCCAACAGGTCGGTGGTCATTGAAAGTCCCGTGAGAAGCCACTATACAGTCACATAACTGAACATGTACCATCACAGCAGCAGTGGCGATCAATTACAGTTACTTTTCAATAAAAATAGCTTTTGTATGTATTATGTAACTATGGTCGAAGACACATTATTGACCAATCTATATCGTGTTATCCCTACAAAGTGGACTTACTCGTCATTTCTATTTTTTCCATCGGTATCATGGAAATAGCCTTGCCTCTCCAGGATTTCTTGGTATTTTTCAGCATATTCTGTAAAGGAGGGTCATACAGTCAGGCTGAATAAAGGTAGCAACAAGGTTGAAAATGTTGTGTTTTGTTTTTTTTCTAGCATTCAGGAGAACCAGGATGGGTCAAGCAAAGATATTCATTTACGACAATCTATATACAGTGCTCCCATAGTGAGGAAACAATAATGGATGTTATAGCGAGGAAGCATTAACGGATGTTTCTAAGCAAGACAAAAGAGAAGACTATTATAAACACACACTGTAAAAACATGGCTCCAAATAATCTGATTACAATTATTATTAAAAAGAGCCCACTTTTAGTTCCTTGCATGAATATGATCACCAGCTGCATATATTTGACATTACACTAATGTACATACCTAAACATCTCTTTTAGGCCTGGACATGTTTACAAAGCCTTACCTGGGTCTGCTGCTGTAAAAGGTGTCCCATCTTCTGTGTAAAATGTAGGTTCGTTCTGAGAGGAAACATATGAAAACATACCAAACAGGAATAAGAGAATAAAATACATAAGAAAAAAGAAAAATGGGTAGTTTGAGGAGTATGATGGACTCACCATGAAGTAGTTGGGGTCATTGTCTGGCGTGGCGTTGCTAGCAGCTGGAACGGAACGAACTCTGCCCCAGTCACTGGACCTCAGCTTCACAAGACTCAGAAGCATCTGTCGAACATCCCTGAGGAGAGAAACGCTCAAATCAGAACGTTATCTACAGGGTGACTGTGAGGATCCAAGTTAACTTGCATGGCACTTCAGCCTTTGTCTATTTATGGCTGACTTTCAGCACGCTGACGCTCGTGCGCATGTGTGTACATGCTTTTAAAGCCTTGAAACCACATTCACTTGAGTTTCTGTTTTTTTTTTTAAATCTAAAGCTACCCTAAGCACACCAACTCAGTAGCAGCTACACACAAAGGACACACAAACATTTTAATGATATACATACCTGCTGCATGTGGCATCTAGGAGAATAGTTTCGATTCTTTGCATCAGTCCTTCCATGTGTGGTTGTCCACTCCCTTTCCACGTGTCATCCAGGACAGAGCCCGTAAGCTTTAAATTTCAAACACATTCTTGTTACTTTCCTAACTGAAAACAAAATTCCTATACATGTGCAACACAAATCTGTAACTGTGTCTCCACTATATTTGAAACCTTTAGCAATTTGACAGCGCAGATGAGGTTTGAATCCACAGGATTAGAGAAGAGACTCATCAGCAGGTCTTTCAAAGCGCAGAGAAGGATATCGGCTCGTTTGGGAGGTCTGTTTCCACTCTTTATCTGACATCAAAACAAATCAAATCGAATTAAAGATCAACAAACAGCTGATTGAGACCAGTTAAAAGTTGACAGCATGCTCAGTAGTATTCTACAGTTGACCCCTCCTTGTCCTACAACATGCAGTATAAAAAGTGAACAGCTCCTTAAACCTTTGCAACACAATAGTCTACAAAACCAAGCAGACAAAGAACAAGCATCTGCCCATACAAAGCTCAAAGCTTAGAGTTTGGCAGGGATGATATTTAAAGCAAAAAGCCTTGATTGCATCATCGTACCTCTAAGTGCAGGTATAGCTCTCCTAGAAAGAGGACAAACGAGTGGAACTTCTTTTGAGTCTCTGGGTCTCCTTGAACAGCTTCATCCCTTTGTTCATATTCTGTCTGGCACCTGCAGCAGGCAACAGTCATATTTTTTAAAATACAGTTTAAATGAATGATTTTAAAAATGCAGCAAAATACAATCACCTTTTAAGAAGCAGCTTCCGGAAGTTGCCACTTGGAGGGCTGACAATGAGATGTTTGGACAAGTAGTTGCAGAGTCTGGCACCCGTGTAAGAGAAGTTTGGAATGGCAGTGGACTGCACAGACAAGGTTAGGGTAAATCATAGAATTGTGTGCATTTTCAGAAGTGTGCACGTGTCTTAGATGAAATGTGTACGCTGTGTCAAGAAACCTTTGTGTAAATCAGTTCCACCAGATTGTGCAGCAACTCTTCAGTAGTAACATAGGAATTGAGCATTTCCGTCATGTCTTCGATGTCCGACTCAAAGGACCCTGGTGAGGAGCTCAGGTAGTCAAGAAAGTTTGTAACCATATCAGCCAAGCTTAAGTCCTCGTAATAGCTTTGGCTGTGATCACGTAGAGCGGGGTCCTGAGTAAAAATCACAATACAAAGAATAAAAACAAAATAAGGGCCTCTTTATGCTCTATAGACACAGTTTTCGACATCCACTTTGCAGCACTAAATCAAAAGTATTACTGTAACCATAACCATGTAAGGTGCAAAGGTTCTTCTCACTTCATATGGGATAAATCCAGAGGGAACAAACTCTGGAGCGCTGGCTAAAAGATTTGATGATCTGACCAAGGCGTCCATATCATCACTTCCTCGTGAAGCAGACATAGTGTTGGCATTGGCACTTTGTTGGGGTCTGCTTTGTCTGTTACAATCTGAAAGAGAAATAAGGAAGCTGTTGTAAGAAGGGACACTTTGAAGAAGCTCTTTGTGTACTGAAAAAGAAACTGAGCTTTTCAGACCTGAAGAAATGAATGAAAGGTCTTTAGAATATCACAGTAGGAATTCCTATCATCCACATAGACTCATTTTAACAACGCCTGCTGATAGCTAAAGATACAATGTTATTTTTTGATACATCTACAAACTATCAAAATGCAAATTATTGCACCAGTTATTTACTATTATTTCCTACTCTAGATAGATATTTGGTTTCAAGCCCTGACATAATGAACCTTTCTCATGAGAACATTATTTGTGTTTGTTGTGTTTTTATAGACTAAGTTTTTTTCATTCAAGTTTCTCTTCAGAATCTGATTACGTAAGGTGTACTGAAGAGGTTTAATTGAAATATTTTGTGTAAATGTTTCGTTTCATTGTTCTGCATGGAAAAAGTTCTTACTCTGAAAGTTGCTCAAACTTCTTTCCTTCCTTTTATAAGCGGGAAGTGACTGCTTAATACCATAGAGCGGCTGTGTACAGTATAACGTGATTGTGACGTCTTCACAACCCCAAAAGTAAGTGTCTGTGACGTCATACGTCATCAACGCAGCGTTAAGTGACGTCATTAACAGTTATTAGCAGTTTCAATATGGCTCTTACTGTTTGATATAACACAATCATAAGTCCTAACTTAAATGATGGTGTATTTAATTCTTCCTACGATAAACAAAAGAGTAACTATTAGTTTTGGACCATTTTCTTTTACCTTGTTGCGAGCTACATGATCAGATTTGAGGGAGAAACTGTTTCTTCCTCTTTGCTGTGCTAAAAGCTAAAATCAGGCTTTAGCTACGTATGACAACAACTGTGACATATCTAGTCAACTATGTGTCATCTGAGTGGGAGCTGTATTTAGATGCTGCGTTACCACGAATGAAATGACAATCCGACTGCTGCACGTCGGAACGCCAAAATATACAGAGGCTAGCTAATATGCACAGCAGTTAGCAGTTAGCTTGCGAATGCATGCTACAGAAACACATTTACCAGTAATTCCCCGACTCTTCTTACACAACCACGAAGTTTTATTGTGTACTGTTGGGGTTTTATGTTAGGTCAAACACGGCGACATTTGATTTATTTATACTCAGCTGACAACGCGTTGTTAGCTTGGTGAATTAGCTCGGTTGATGTTGAAGTAAGCTAGCTGACAGTTGCCTACCTCCGCCTCCAGCCGAGTTGTTGGCCGTGCTAATGTTGTCGGGAAGCGGCGGCGATGTTCGCGGCTGCCTCAGCGGGTCCCTTTGGTTGAAAAGCGCCGTTCTGGCAGCGTTGTCCCCGCCTGTAGCCCAGGACCCGGAGTATGCGGTCTGATCGCCGGTTCTAAGCGCTGCGGCAGCTCGGTCGAAATTTTGATTCATGGCGGTGTGTTTGTCAGACTCGACTCTCAAAGGAACATGTGAAAAAGTGAAGAAAGGCTGATCACGATGTCAACAAGAGCCCTATCTCCTTCTCATGGTGTCTTTTACTCCGCCGGACAGTGTCACTGTTTTTACACAACTTCAGGGCTGGTCGGTTCTTGAGTCACCCAGGATTCGGATATGATTCGTACTGAATCAGGAATCACGAGTCCGGGGTCTCCAATAATTCTATGAATCCTCTGGCTAACTGCAGCGTGTTGTGAACCGGACCGTGAAGTGAACCGGATCAGTTAATCGAGTGACTCAGCGTAACCCGAGTATATAAAATGAACCGAGTTTATCACCAACACACACCTATTTTTTTGGCCACTTCCTGTAAAAACAACCCGCCACCACAGGGTCAAGCAAATGACAGTGTTTGGCTTAAAAATTAAACTGTCTCCCTCTGGTGGCGCGGAGTGGAAGCTGTGAATCCGAAAGTAGCGGTACAGCCCCATAATGCTGTACTATGGTGGTAAACCAAATATAGAAATACTACCACAATGTAAAATAAAAACAAAATAAAACTTTTTATTTTTATTTTATTTGCAATCGTGTGGGATCATGTATTTTTTTAAATCTTCCATATCAGTTAATTTTTTTCTGGGAAATGTAGTTTGTTTTTTAGGAGAGAAATTGTAGCTCTCTCTCTTTTTGGTGATTTTTCCCCCCTTTTTGGAAAGAAAGAAAGAAAGAAAGAAAGAAAGAAAGAAACAGTCAAAAATCCTCCAGCAAAAAAGCCAAATGCACACTCCATATATAAACTATACCACCACCCACCTTATTTGTTGATTTATCTTATTCCTTATATTTATTAATTATTTCTCACATGTGGACTGTATGAATTCATTCACATTAAAAATACACACACAGTCAAACTAATGCATCGAATCATATGATAATGTCTAACTTTAAAATGTATGTAACATGCAATTTCATACTTGTATAACATCGCTATAGTACCAAGGGTTGGATGAGTCCATTTAGCTGATATATCAGACGCATGTCTAAGATTGTGGACCTGTGCACACAAACCTCTCCACCAGAGCTCACTCAGTAGCTGCCCACTACAAACACGTGTTGCAGCAGACCTCTCACTGTAAGTATTCATTAGTTGTTTTAGCCTCCAGTCATTTTCCACTTGTTTTCCCAAAGCTGGATCACATTATGCCACAGAGAATTCCCATGCCAGAAATGCGCAGACCCATTCTGATAAAAGATTACTGCCTCCATTTTCTGCTATTGCCGCTTTTTCCTCCGTGCCAGTGTCTCGGGGAGAATTCAATCATTCACAAATCGTGCAAACGTGTAGGATGGCTGATGACTGCGATGGCTCTTTGTTCAGGCTTCTCTTTTTATTTTATAGTGAATAGTGTAAGAGCCTCATCGCGTTTGCACGGCCACTGCAGAGAGAAAATGGAATACATGGTGAAGTTGTATCCCAAATGTTGCTGCCATCATGGTGGAATTCACTGCAGTATTCTATTAGTAAATTGTTGCGCTAATCCTTATCCTGCAAATATTAACGGGCAATAATATTTTGGCCCAAAGGAAGTGCTCCTCTGTGCATTGAATTCCTGTAGTTCAGATTATGTGTTGTTTACCTTGCAGTGGAGTCACATCCACAGAGTCACAGTGACTCTTCCAACCTCCTGTCTTCCTCCGCTCTCCCAGTGTTTCACTCCCGTCCTGAACATGAGGCCCGGAAGCCTGCAGTGTTAATGTTCTCCCCGTGCGCGTTTGATCTGCCATCAAGGCAGCTGTCACTGATTAGCGTGTTTGCAGATGATTACTGAGGGAAGTGGGTGGTCAGATACAAGTCACATCTCTCTCCCTCATTTACTTTCCTTCCATCGCACACACTCGGATCCTCTTCTGCGGCCCTCCACAGAACCAATGGGCTCAGTGGTAATGCACACAAACGTGACAAAGTTGTTTTTTTGTTGTTGTTGTTGGGTTTTTTTTTTTTTTTTTTGCCAGCATTAGCAGGTGCTGCAGCAGCACAGCCTCCAAAAATCATGGAATGTCAGAATCCATCAGCCATACCAGGAACGTTACCTCCCTCCCAATTTGTGGTTGCTCTTGTATGTTTCTCGTTTGTTTGGGAGCTAATCATTAGTGCAATGGTTGCCACATGGAATATCTGGCTGGGCCTTTAGTCCTTTCCTGCCTCAGAGACCCAGATAAAAACAGACCACACCGTGACCTGCATGCTCACCGGGGTTTCTCAGCACTTTCCCTGCACTTCCCCACCACTCCGCTCAGTCTGTGGCGTACACACGTGAATAAAAACACATGGCATCGCAGAGGAGGAAATTGTACTTTTATTTTTCACATAAGAGAGAGCCTATAAAAAGTAAAGCATGCAAAGGAATGCTTGCCTTGAAAGTCTTCCCCTCCAGTTAAATATTACACAAAAATAAATAAATCAATACAATACAGTCAAAACACAGTGGTTAAGTATTTAAATGTGTGGTTTACTCTATTATTTAATGCTGTCAAAATAAAGCGATCATTTCTTTCTTTCTTAACGTGTCCACCTTCTATCTCTTATGTCTCGCAGGGAAATATGGATTATAAATAAGATCTTGAGACACTGCCATAATTATTGCAGTTCATTAGCTGGGACAGCGTCTCCTGTGTTGTCCACATTACGCTCAAGACTCCAGGTGCAAACTGTTTGGCACAGAAAAAAAAAAAAGGATAAATATTGCATCCTGTGCCACAGAACACACAGACATCACCTTCTCCCGCCAAAATAAGAGCGCGATCTCAAGCCACGGTTTTTCTGTTTTCTGCAGAGACCATATTTTTGTGTAACAGTGTTAGTGCCTCGTTTTCCAAATGAGAAAGTTTCCAGTGAACGTCTTTTTATTTTACAGCTTTTCAATATTGAAAACCTCTCTGTCCAGTGCTGCATGTGCTCCGCCTCCAGTGGAGATCCTCTCCAGCTCACACCACAATCGGAAGGAAGTGGGTGGCCGTGTTCTTCCTGCGGGTTTTCTTCCCTTTGAGCGGCCTCCCGTGGACGTTCAGACCCACGAACATCTGCCGCCTCTTGTTCCTCCACTCAGCTGATGCGTACGTGTTGTAGCCGTTCTCCTCAATCCGCTCCTTCAGGGTGCAGTCGATGCCAAACTCTTTCTGGAAAAACAGCAGGTATCACGTTGCACTGTTATATCCCCGATTGTGTGAGGTTACGGCAAAACACAGATCATTTTCTCGCGCGAATCCATTGCGGTCGCACACGGCACCGTGTTTATTTCCTCTGCCTCAATCTACACTAAATGTTACTTTGTGCGCTTGTGTAGGAACTAGTTTACACTTGGAAAATTGCACACTGCTCCTGGAGGTTTCGCGTGCGTACATTGGCCTGGCTGGGATTCAGATTTGATGCAGAAGCCAGAGAGATAAAGATAAGGTCGTCTGTGATAAGGACACAAATATTTAACACTATCTCTATCTGGAGCATCCCGCTTGACCTTTGACCCAGATACTCACCGCTCCATACAGGTCCCCCTTCCTGCTGATAGCCAGATAGAAGCTGCTGTTCAGCCCTTTGATGGCCACCACTCCCACGTCCACCGAGGTGATTTCCAGGATACCTAGGATTCATACAAGAGGAGGATGTTTTTTAAAAAAAAAGAAGCAATCTCTTGTGTCAGCAGTGCAAATAAAATGATGATTCCAGTATGTGATTCTTTATGATGATTTTATTTAGTCCATAGATAAAAACTAAAATTCAGTGGACATAGGAAGTGAGGATGACAGAATATTTTCCTGACTCATCACTCACGTGTGTAGACGCATACAACAATGTTGTACACACAGACACAGACACAAACAAATCCATGAATGATTATATGACATCGGTGAGACGTTGTCTTTTTAGGGCATTTGTGCTCATGCAGGGTGGGAATTCTGGGAATGGTTTGTCATTTCACTGACATTATAAAGTTCCTTTACTACCTTCACCTGGCTGACAGATTTCATCCGGAAAGGCCAGCGAGTCTTTAAACTGATGAACATATACCCCAGAGACTCTCCGCTTGTTTATATTCTCTTCCAGGACCCTCCACAAATAATTCATTCTCCTCATAGGCTATTTGGGAGGCTAATTTATCCCCGGGTTAACAAGGGGGGGGTGCTCCTGCTGCAGACAGCTGTGGTTATTTGTGTGGTCTCGGTGTAAGAGGTCAGAGAGATATAACTTCCTAGCGTGTCCTTTGACCACAGAAGCCACTCGTCTCGTCTTATCCTGATGCGTGCGAGTGAACCGTCCACATTCCCATGGCGCCCTCCCCGACTTCCTTTCCGCGCTTCCTGTGAGCGGTCGTTATTTTATCCCAATAAGCACACATATGTGTTCACACTCACTCACTCACACACTCACACACACACGCGTGAGCGAGGGGGTGTGAACGCCAGAGAGTCGTCGACGTGCTTTGATCAGACCGGCGGCCCCTCCTCTGTCTGATGACTGTTTGTGCTGCGGCTCGCTCCACCGTCAGGCCCACTCCACCGTCAGGCCCACTCCATCGTCAGGCCCACTCTACCGGTGGCTCGGGGGCCTCTGAGGCTGCCTGCCTCATACATGAGTGGACAGTGGAGGATGCAGGTGTGACCCCCCCTCCCCCCGCCTCTCTCTCCCTGTCCGTGAGGTCCCGACTGTATCGGTTTCTAGTTCAAACAGTGGCACCTTGGGGCAGTGAGGTCTGAGGCGGCGAGGCGGCGGGACTGTGGGGACTGTGACACAACGGCCATTGAAGATCTGAGAGGAGCTGGTTTCTGTATGGGATCAGGTGTCAGGTATGGAGTGAGGATGTAAGACAATCTATGGCAGTCTCCGGCTGCTCTGTAAACATGGGAGGGATGAAAGGCAGGAGAACAGAGGAGGCCAGAGGAGCCATGACAGTGAGACTGGGGGTGGAGGGAGGATTAGAAAAGGCTGTAATGATCACTGATCAAAGTCAGCCACCGGAGGCAGGGGCGAGACAGGTTGTAAACGCACACACACACTTGCGCGTGCACGCACGCACGCCGCGCTCTTACACACACACACACGTGCACACACATGTAGTCAATGTTGGAGCAGGTGAATGTGCACTTGGCCCAAGACGCAGGCTTTAATGAGTCGATGGCTGCAAGTATGGGAAAAACGGCAGAACAGAAAAAAGCTGCTCGTCGTTTAGTTTGCAGATCTCGGCCAGGTTCAGCTGTTTACGCGGGGAGAAGGCCGATTTCCCCCCCCCCCGCCCTAATGTGTGGCTTATTTGCTACGCTCTGTTTGGAGTTACAACAGTAAATGGAGCGTCGGTTGAGGAATGGAGGCAGTGTGGGACGTAAAGGTGCTTTTTCCACAGTGGGATGCCAAAAGACATGTGCTCCCCAGCTTGCATTGTTATTCCCTCTCACATGCACAGGTCTGCACAGCAGAATATCACCCAGCCAGATAAGTTATCATGTGCATTCTGACCCGCTGCAGAAATGGACCATAAATAAGAATGTATAGTAATAACATGTGATAAGGGCCACACTGACTGTATTTACATAGAGGGGATAGTCACGCTCTTACATCCTCGCCCCCACCCCCGACCACCACCGGCACCACCCCCCACAACCCCCGACCTCTGCGAGAGCGCCATCTGTTTTGTGATGTTGCAGCACTGCTTTGATTAAAGGAGACGAACGCACGCAGACGCACACTTAAACGGTGCAATCGCATTTATCCAATATGTACACACACACACACACACACACACACTTCTTGAGCCATTATCATGGCCTGGCCCCTACAGCACACAACCACAACTGGTTCCCTGAGACAACTATACACTCACACTCACGCACAATCTTGACAGCCGCACCCTCACACACCAACACAGCCGTGGATAATTACACCAAACTCTTTGACCGCCGAGCCCGCGCTCGAATCCGAGCAGCGTTTTCATCCAGCTGCTTAGTTGCCTGTACAAGAACTCATCAATACTGCGATTACGGCCATACTTATACCCATTTAGCTAATTCCAACATAATCTCCATCGCTTTCTTTCTGCCTCTCTTTAACCTCAGCACACGGGCTCCCGGGGAGGTGGGGAGCCATGTGGGACAGTTTTACGCTGGCATCCCCGTAAACCTGTGGGAGGCTGGATACCAGTTCTTTAACAGACAGTTAGCCGGGTCCTCACAGGGCCACAGGCAGCACCCACTTACACCTCTGAAACAAACCTCATACATATACATATATACATATACATATATACATATATACATATACATATACATATACATATACATATATGAGAAAAGGCAAAACCGTCCTCATTGCAAAAAAGAAAAAAAGAAAAAAAAAGAAGACGTTTTGTTACTTCAAGGGATCATCAAGGGTGTACAAAGACCGTCAGTCCTGGGATCATGTCTAGCCCCAGGGGCCAGAGCAAAGACTGAAGCTACTGTTGTGTAGTATCCTTTACCATGTGAACCTGATATGAGAGCGCATAATCCACACACAGTGTCCCCAGATCCCCTCAGGACACAGGTTTTTGATGGCACCAACCATTGATACTGAAGACGCGCGGCTTTGATGTGGCCACAATGATGTTCGGCCGTGTCATTCATGAACTTGTGCCTCTCGCGAGTCTCTCTTTCACTCTCCTTCCCGGCTGCTCGGGTCACGCTCCACTCCAACTGACTTTCGCAAAAAAGGGGCAACACACTCGTAATAGTTGTAAAAAATAAAAATAATAATATAAAGGTATGATCTTCCAGAGAAACAGAGTGTAAACATTGGGATTAACTCGCACGCCAAAACGCTGGGAAAGAAAAAAATGGAGAGACACACTTCCCCACCACACCACTTCAGTTTTACAGCTTAAGAGAAGCTGCTAACAAAGACGGCAGTAAAAAAGATCACAGCGTAATACGGCCAGTAAATAAAGTTGCTTCTGTCGTGACCTTGTCAAAACAAACATCTCCCCTGACATTTAGCCTCCCCGAGCCATTTCCCTCAAGTCACTTTGATTGAATGTGTCGTTAAGGTCTCCCAGGAGGAACATTAAAAGGTTCCATATACACACTCCAGGTTGGGGGACAGTGGGAAAGAGGGAGGGGAAAAAAGGCAGCAAAGCAAGAAGGATAGATGTATGTGTGCGTGTGTGTCAGCAATAAGTGCGCACATGTATCTTCGCTGGCTGCTATATGATCACACACCCACTGGAGCGCGAGCACCCAGTGGGCGACGGGAATGGCGGGACGCTAACGAGAATGCAGCTTTACCGACTGATACGGCGAAACGTACAACGTGTAATCACTTTAAAGACGTGTTTCTCCGAGTGAGCACGTCAAGACTGCTCTAAACAAACGTCTGATCTTTGACTGGGGGCATGTAATTTACTCAACGCCGGCTGGCAGGCGGGCAATCTGAGTGGGAGAGGGAGACAGACGCAGAGAGAGAGAGGGAGAGAGCAGAATGAGTCTAAAAGCATCAATGAGACTGACAACCCTGGCACCCGCCCCCACCCCCCACCCCCCGCTCCGGCCCTGTTCCTCTGTGCACGTTATCAGGGCTGTTTACCCTGGGCCGTGAAGACTGCCTGATAATGGCCTGGTTATCTGCCCCTGCTCCTTTTTAAGCCATCAGAGCTACCACCATTGTGCTGAGTGTTTGGACAGGCCAGATACCAGTGGGATGTCTGGTTTGAAACAAAAAAGACGACTCATCAGGAATGCTCCGTCCAAACTTCCAGCCAATGGGCAAACTGGTGGCGTGAAAAGTTTCTAGGGTTTTTCTTAATAATAAGAGAACATGCAGCAGTTCATCAAAGTTGTGCATTCTGTTGTTGGACTTTGTAAAGTTTTGGGGTAACAGTAATATCCTCCCCCCGCCCCCCCCAAAAAGTAAACTCCTAATTTCTTTCATTAGAAATGTGGTGTTTGTCCAACAGGTGTCTTACTGTCCGTAACATTCAAATCCCTCGAAATCCAGACACAAGACTAAACTCTGCGGATTCTGGTTTTATGTGTATACTTCATTAGATGTTTGGTTGCGTTGTACATTTCGAGTTACTTACTGAGGGGGTCGTCCTTGCTCTTGGTTCCACTGACTGTTCCATTCTTATCGATCCTCAGGAAGAACTTCTGGAAGGAGAACAGGTCCAACAGGTGTCTTACTGTACCTAACATTCAAATGCCTCGAAATCCAGACCCATGCGAAATAAAGACTAAACTCTGCGGATTCTGGTTTTATGTGTATACTTCATTAGATGTTTGGTTGCGTTGTACATTTCGAGTTACTTACTGAGGGGGTCGTCCTTGCTCTTGGTTCCACTGACTGTTCCATTCTTATCGATCCTCAGGAAGAACTTCTGGAAGGAGAACAGCTTCCTCCTCCGTATATCCCCCTGGAGATGATTGTAGCTGCGCACATGCCTCCCCTGAGCTCCCCCAGTCCGACCTAGAGGGCCCCCAGCGGTCCGGGGCCTGAAGGAGAGCTCAGTCTCCGAAATGTTCAGCGGAACCCTGAGGGTTCGCGGGTTGGCAGACCTTAGTCTGTCTCTGCGGAGCTGATGGCAGGCCGCCCCGGAGAGGGAAAAGGACAAAACCACCAGGGCGAAAAGGAAGGACAGCGAGGAACACGCCGCTGACGACCTCAGTCTGGAACTGGTCCCAGAGCCACAATGAGCCCCTAACCCAGCCCTGGAGAAGGACGAGGCAGAGGCAGCCTTACTCCCTCCAGCAGCCCATCTGATCATGGTAGTGTGCTTGGTGGAGGACTAGTGGCAGCCTCAGAGCCTGGGACATGCTGCTGGGGGTGAGGATATGTTGGGAGGGCAGGGAGGGATACCCTCCACAGTCCAGGCTGGGCGTGATGGTCCCCCCACTGAGTCGGAATTACTTAACACCTGTATGGAATTCTTAGTGTTACGACTGTTGACGTCCTCGTGTTTCAAACTGATTCTCCAATGCTTCTTCACATTTAAAAAAACGTAATCTACGATGACGATCAGAAAGTTCGTTTTTGTCCAAAAAACAACAGCAATACAGATGCTATGTTTGTGTAGAACTCTCTGCTGCTCCGGTGTGACCCTTGTATCTCCACACATTTACTCACTTTCAGAAGAAAACATAAAGTTCACTGATATGAAGCCTGTCAGAATCCTCCGGTCCGGTGAGAAGAACAACACAGAGTCTACCTGTCCGATGGTTCCTGCGCGCCACATGTGCAGGGAAGCTTTTTCAGAGGAAAACAGGATTCCCGTCTTAAAGAGGAACGCTGGTCAGTCCGAGCGCACGTCAGATAATCCATGTCTTCTTCTGTTGCCCCGCTCCTCTTGCTCGCTCCTCATCTTTCTCTCTCTCTCTCTTTACCCCCAAATGACTCCACCTTCAGACAACACCGGGGTAACAGTATGGGGTGGTCTCTCCCTCTCTCTCTCTCTGTTTCTCTCTCTCTCTCTCTCTGTCTCAGGATTAAAGCAGAGATGTTCACCTCCTTGCTGCTGGATGCGAATGGTCCTGATCTCCTCACCTCCCGGGTGATCACAGAAAATGACTGTGTTGTGTGTCGCTGTGTGACTGTTAGTTATTTGATCCCTCCCTCCCTTTACTCAACTTCCCCTCTCACATATGGGAGCAAGTACTGCTCTGCATGTGTGTGTGTGTGTGTGTGTGTGTGTATTGTCTGTGCACACGCCTACGTACAAGCAAATGTAACTTCTGGGGGTGAGTGGTGATAGCAGGGTTTATCTGGATAGATGCTGCAGGGCAGGAAGAAACAGTCTGGCAGCGTTGCATCAGGCCTCATGGTTACAGATTGCACTAATGATTGCTTTATTGGTTAATCAAAGAGCAGTTGTGTTTTTAAAAAAACAAAACAAAACAAAACCGTGCAGTTGTACCGTATTTTCCGGACTATAAGTCGCAGTTTTTTTCATAGTTTCGCCATGGGTGCGACTTATACTCCAGTGCGACTTATGTGTGAAATTATTAACACATTATTATATCCTGTCACATGTCATTTTCACACTAAACCGCAAGAAGGCGCTCTAGGCCCGTGTTGATAATTGAATTGATAAAACATTGGCGACGTAGAAGAGGAAGCGCCGCATCTTCTACCTCCTGAGTTAGCGGAGTTGTTTGAAAGTGACACCGAGGATGACGATCTCATTGGATTTAGTGATTTGGAGTGACACGGATGGTTTGGTAAACGTGTTAGCATGTTATTTATGCTATAGTTATCTGAATAAATCTTAATATGTTATGTTAACATACCGTTCTCAGTTCGTTGTTTATGTGTCATGTAACGTTAGCATACCGTACAATTGTTCAGCCTGTTGTTGCCTCTATTCTATTTTTATTTTAAATTGCCTTTCAAGATGACATGTCTGTTCTTGGTGTTGGATTTTATCAAATAAACTTCCCCCAAAAATGCGACTTATACTCCAGTGCGACTTATATATGTCTTTTCCTTCTTTATTATGCATTTTATGGCTGGTGCGACGTGTACTCCGGAGCGACTTATAATCCGGAAAATACGGTAGTTTCCACTCAGCGTGTTGTGTTAGTTTTTTTTGTTATCCAGTATATTCATGTACCTGTGTGAGTCATATCACACATGGAGGACGGAGCCACTTGTCACCTCATTAGGGCGTGATAATCCCGACAAGCGCCCATCCTCTCCCGTCTCTCCAGATACAAATCAGATTAGGTTACGATCACTGGTTCCCGTCTGCGCGCCGTCTTATCGCCGCCATCTCGCGAAGGCCTCTCTCTTTCGCTCCAGCCACTTTATCGCGGCGCTATCTCCCCCTGCAGCGCTGTAATGCAATGAAGCTCTCCAGTTGCACTCACCAGACCTGCGTCTTCCTCCCTGACTCGGGTATCTGAGTGGAACGCGGCCAATCAGAGCCGCTCGTACATTCCTCGCATCAGTTTGTCCTCAAGGCGAGAGCCAGGCACACGGCGGTTAGCGCCTTAGCCAACCACACAACAACATACAGTGTGTGTGTAATAATACAAAGATGATCAGTGTTCTGATCTATGACAAACCCAATGCAGATAACAAAAAACATTATCTCTTCTTTTTTTTTAGTTGCATTGATTTCTCCTTATTGAATCAACAGAGGAAAGCGGCTTGTGCAACAGTGAAGAACTTTGAGCACTAATTAAGAGGATCATGATCAAGGACCGGTGACATTTTCAACAATCCGCTGTGATAAACAAAAACGTGCTGCTGGCGCTCTTATCTGTCCGCCCTGATCCCCGCGTCTTTAATGGCAGAGTCTGTTCCCTGTTTTCCTGCCTTGAAACCCCGGTGTTTAGTGCTGCTTTAATGTCTGTCAGCGATCTATGGCCAGAGCGGCGGAGTCTTGTCTTAACTCTGGTCTTGGCATGGCTTTATCTGGGGATACAAACAAAGCAATCTTATCAGCGCTTCCTTTGTGGTGTTGCTTACCGCGGCGATCGCTTGAATCTGTGCAGAGGCACCGGGAGGAGCAGACATATTATTACTATCCATTGCTCTTGTATGGGTAACACAGCTGCTTAATTATGACCAATATGTTTTTTACTTATCAAATATTTTACAATTTCATATTTTTAGCAAAAGTAACAGAAACAAAAATAGCTGCACGGCGTTTTTAGCATTCAATTATAATATTTTTATTTTCCTAATAATAGGTAAAATGATTTCAATACTTTTCGTCCATTTAACTTTATACAATGTCAGTGTTGTTTATATGTTCAATAAGAATCACAAAGATACTTGGTACGATTGGAAATTGTACATTTTTCTGTGTAATGGCCGTTACGAGCTAAAGCTCTGTGTTTTCCACAGGCACATTAAGAGCTCATAGGCTATAATGTTCTTTTACTGTCGGCTAAGGGCAGGCTTATGCATCGTGTTTGTATTGGAGAGCGTTTGCCAAATTCACAGCTCATGGCAGACGAGAGAGACCAAACCTGTGCAGATAAACCCTCAGCAGATAAACCCTCAGCAGATAAACCCTCAGCAGATCAAATAAACCCTCAGATGCTGACAGATTTTCTGTATTTTTGGATTTCTTTACAGACCAGTGAGTAAATTCTTGATAAAAGTAATGGTGCCTGGGTGTTTTTTTTTCCTCCCTTAAATGCAATATAAGTGAGATTTGCAGGGTCTGGAGATGAGCTCCCATCCCTCCCTGCTCCACGGCTTTAGCATTTAGTCTATCTTTATAGATCTATCTCCCTGAATTGCATTTCAAATTTCATAACAACTGGCAATAAAACAGACAAATGTGCACCTGATCCCACCCTACAGGCTGCGGCTCTCGCCGAGTTATTATGCTCTCCTCAAAACCCCAAAAAATCATAATCACAATAAAAGCATTTTTTTTTTTTTTTTAAAGGCAAATACCGGAAATTTCTATGCGTCAGTGAAAGTCTGATATTACACAGCGGCAATAGCCAATAATAATAATAATAATAATAATAATAATAATAATAATAATAATAATAATATACTTATACTATACTTATACTTATAAGTATACTATACTTATACTTATACTATACTTATGGTATAAGTATAGTATAGTAAAAGTATGCAAGTCACAAAAAAATTATTTAAATTCATAGAGAACAGAATCATAGAGAGAAGAACATTTACATTTTTAGCAGTTCTAATGAAATCAAACATTATTACAAACATTTTTCTTTTGAAACAAGGATTCATATATTAAAGTTAAAGCTGGTTAAATGGTGGGGTTTTTTTTTTTTCACTCCTGTATGATCTTCACATGTGACGTTGTGGCCCTGAGCACCACGTCGGCTGACTCCCAGGTCGCCGGGGCAGCAGGTGGATCCAGCGTTAAGCACCGCGCAGTCTGTTGCTCTGTCTGCTCAACATGTGCTGTGTCACATTAGCAAGCTAAACTGTGGAAATTCACCTCACACATGTCATGTGTGTCTGATTTTGCCCGGGCTCATTGTGAGTCCGCCGGCCCCGCCCTCCTGGTACACTTACTATCATTAGGCAGATGTTTTACCCAGAAAAGCACCTCACTCCATGTTCACTCCAGCTCGGATCCATATGTGGTCTCTGGGGGGAATCAAACGCACAACTCACAAACAAGCGAGCTGACCTATGGGAACCATGTGTGTGTCTGCGTCTGCGTTCCCTGGGGCCCGCTTAGTGTGAGCTGGGTCAAAGGAGGCTGAGGCTTTAATAAAGGAACAGGCTTGGTACAGGGATGCCAGCGTGAGTGCCTGGGGACAGGCAACCTGATGGGGTCCAGATGAGAGCCACCACACTGGACCTTCTCTGGGTTTCCGTTGGGATTTGAGGAGTTAAGCGGACAGATTTAAGGAACATTACCTTTCAGATTTCCATAGATCACAGGAAAATGTGTTACCTCATGCTCCAAAGGGATAACCTGCCAAAATCCAGTACGTCTGGCTCAAACCGGAGAACTCCTGTTTTGTTTTTTTTTTTGTTTTTTTCCCTTGGTCATCAAATGTAAATATTTAATGTGTTCCTGGCCGGTGTGATGGGGGGGTGTCTGGTAACCGACAAGATGAGGTTGCTGTTTCCTGCTTTACGGTGATCAATAGATGTTTGTCATGTTATCTTCCCCGTCCTGACAGGCACTTACATCACCCTCCTCTGCTGAGTGTCAGTTTCAGCCGGGTAGTGGAATTTACTTACAGGTCAGACACTGGATCAACTGTTCCACGACGGACTGACCTCAGTGTTTCTCTCAAGGCAACATGAGGTGACGGTGAAGTCCATTTCAAAACCACTTTTTTTAAAAAAAGTTTAATTTATTGTGACGATTTATCGCAATTTCTGAATTAGTTTGCCGCCCAATAATTTACATTTCATCTATTATTTTAGTATGGTACACATGGACATCAACGATCGAATCCACGTCTCATCAATAATTGTGTTCAAAGACAAATATTACGCAACCGTTGATAACAAAAACATGAAACGGGCATTAAAATCATTGTAATCAGATAAAACCAAATTTACATTACACGTTATTTCAACTGTAAACATTTGTTTTTGTCAATATACTTTTCTGTTGTTTTCTCCCATCACTCCTGCTCCATATCTTTGTCGTCTGTATTCAGGCAGGCATATTCTCACCATGTTTGCGATGTGTCTTCAAAGCTTTGGGGGGCAACATCTGGTTGCTACCGTTGGCACTGGGAACAGGGAACATCTGGAAAATCTACTAATAATGAGGTAAACATTCAACTCTTGCATCCAACACCACTTGCGTTTGGCTTCGGGACACTTGACTTGTCTTGCACAAGCTGTTAAAGAGTAATTTTATGGCCATGTTTGCCCTTTTTTAAAGAAGAACCAGACATCAGCCACTAATGTTTTGAAAAAATTTGATCCGCGCCAGATAAGTTCCTGACACGCTCTCCTGATGAGTTTGTAGGTAAAGGTGTCGGTATTTTCTCTTTTGAAAGAGCTATTCTTTTATAAATAAACTTTCATTGGGTTTTTAAATCACAAATAAAATCTAAAAGGGTTTTTTTTTGTTTTGTTTTTTGTTTTTTTGCTGAAACTACCTCACTGCCAAGAGGTTAAAGCTTCAGACACAGCAAACTCTGTATTTGCAGGCATTTCCTTATTGATTTTCCCTCCTTTTATTTCCTTTCGAGCTCAGTTGCTTCTTTCCAGCTCTGCAGACGGAAAACAAATGAAGCAGCGCTGCAATGATATAACAGAATGAGAGCTGTGGTTACGCAACGCAACCGAGCGGCGTTTGCTTTGTCATGATAACACACAGACACACGCGCACTAACACACACACGGAGACAGAGAGACACGATGCTCCACATTGACCCAGTGTTGTGTTACTCCTTCCATTACTGCTGACTAACTCTTGGTCTCTTGGCTTGAATGACAGCAGCAGGGTGCGTGGACCCGGGCTGCGTCCGTTCGTGTCAACTTATCTGCCGCAGCGGAGCCCAGGAAATCTGGGCCAGCTGAACCTGATTCCTGAAACGGAGCCTGGTGCCACCAGTTCTGGTGTTACACATCCAGTAGCATCTGGCAGACTCAGGCGAGAATGACCTTGTTAACATGACATGGTCCCAAAGCAGATGACCACAATGCTAAGAAGGTTCTGACACAAGAGCTAACACGAGGTATTAATGGTAATACACTGTTTTACTGTGGAACCTAAGCAACACAGATGGAGACAGGATTTATACACAATTTAAAAACAAATTAGGATGGATGGATGGACGGACGGATGGATGGAAGGGTGGATGGATGGATGGATGGATGGGTGGATGGAAGGGTGGATGGGTGGATGATCCAGACTCCCTGACATGCATCATTCATACAATTAAACATATCAAAAGAAACGTTTATTTAATGTCTCAACTACAACGTTTTGTCAATAAACATCTTTTATCGTAACATTTCACGACGCGAACGACAAAAGTTAGTTGCAATGTGATGTTGTGATGTCAGATACATAGACAATGGTAACGCCTGTACAATTTTACAAAGACACAGAGGCCATCTTAAGAGGGACCTGAGAGGGATGACCTGCAACACCTCTTTCTGATTGGTTAATCTCGCACTAGAGGAAGAGAAACACAGGTTCAGCTGGAGAACTCGTTTAATTGGGGGGAAAAAAGAAATTAATAAAAAAACTACTAAATCACTATACCCAGAAAAATGTAAACACATAGTGTCAGCTCTGAGAACAAAACCACACGTCTAGTAGAAAGAGCTAAATATGAATTAAAAAAAACAGATTATTATTACTTTTAACAATTTGATAAAGCAGTCACAAAAAATAATCTTTATTTACATTCTGTTTTTACCAGTTAACTTTGGTATAACATATTTAACTGGTCACTTGAGGGTTGAGCACCACAGTTATAAGAGAACCTTTGGCCCAGAGAGATTTGTACGGATCAAATAAATTTTTAAAAAGTACATGCTGTACCTTGTATTATAATCGAATTCCCCACAGCTGTGTAGAAGCAGCCTATGAGCTTTTGTCATGTGCAGATTTTAACAAGTACTTTTACTCTATGAAGTTTTGCGGGAAGTCAATAATGTCGTAATGTGGTAACGATGGCTTTGGTTCAGACAGTAGATGGTTAGACCCGATGCCACGCATTGCATGAACATACCGTTCTGGCTATGGGCCGCAGGTGACACAGCACTGTCTTTGGACCGACCTGAGAGAGCAGCGACCCAGGAGCTTCAGCTTGTCACAGAAGCGTGAGGACATGGTGTTCTTCCTGCAAACCGGACCTGCGAGAGAAGACCCGTGACTCAGAGGTCCCATGTCACGAAACGCTAAAATACAAATGTGCACGTTTTGGCGCATTTAAAAACCAAAAGCCATTTTGCAGTGTCACAGAAAACAAATATGTGCGTCTCTGTGTGGGCGACTTTGCTTCCAGTCAGCCAAACAAACAGATAGACAGACAGACAGACAGACAGACTGATTGTTGTGTACAAACCTGCGTTGGTCTTGCATTCCTGCACATTGCACTTCCTGAGGGTTTCTGGTTTGGAGATCTTCTCACACGGGTTCTTTGGCTTTGCAGCCAAACTGTGGTGACTCACACAGCTGACCTGACGCCGCTGCTGACCCCCACCGCAGCTCGCAGAGCACTGCAAAGTCAAACGCCAACACAGAGTCAACAATTAGTCCGCCTCTAAGACGATTTACAGGGTTATTATTCCCAGCGAACATTTAGAGATCCCTCCTGAAGGAAATCTCACCTCCTCCCAGTCCTCCGTCTTCCAGTGACTGCAGGGCTTTAGGCTGCATGGCTCTGTGCTGTTTGGTCTCAGTGTGTTGCTACAGCGATGAGGCTCAGGACAATACACCAGCCGCTCCTTGGTGCCTTCTCCACAGCTGCCAGAGCACTGAGGTTCAAAAAAAAAACAACAAGGTTTAAAAGGTTTCATCAACTCATCTTTTCAGCTAATTCCACTGGCATGAAACAACATGATCGCAGATCGAAGACTCAAGGATGGTCCTTCAACAAAAAAACCCAAAAAACAATTGTGTGTGATGGTATTCACTGCTCCTACCAGTCCCCAGGGTGATATACTCCACGTCATGCAGGGCTTGTGGGGGCAGGTCAAGGTGCTGATTGGTCTGCTGGAAACAGCTTGGCAGTGAAAGGGTCTGAGGGGACGCTGACTCTGAGAATCAACACACTGGACATCACGGTACCGCTTTCCCGTCACCGCACAGGTATCTGGACACTGCGGACCGGTTGTCAGTTGCAGAGCGATAGACTTGGCAGGTGAGGTGTGCACCACGAAAACAAACCAATTCCATCGTCTGGACAAGTTGACAGCAGAACTAGTGTAGGTAATAAAAAAGTGATGTTTGAGCTGACTCACCTTGCTCCAGCTGCCACTTTGCCAAGTGGCACAGGGCTGCAGCTGACACGTCCGTGCAGGCTCCGGTCTCGTCATGTTGACACAGTCCACGTCGTTCTGGGAGCTGCACGCGACCGACCGCCAAATCGCACCAATCCCACATGTTGTCGAACACTGCAGAGGGAGGGCGTGTTTTCTTGTTAAAACTCTTTGCATGTTTACACCTGATAAAAGCAAATATGATGACATCCGACCCAGAAGTCAGTGGAAATAACTTTTTACTGGCGCGTGAACATGAAGGTGTTGCTTTTAGGTCACTTTGGGAAGGGATAGTTTAGAAAACTCCCATTTTGTGAATTTATAAATATCCATCCCTGATCAAATGGTCAAATTAATATTAGCTGCCAACCTCTGTGTTTGTTTATCGTACTGTTTGCAAACTGATGTGAAGCCAGAGTAAAGTAAAGTCCCCAAGAGTAACTTCCTTTTCCTCATGCAAAAAAAAATAAAACTAATAATGAAATCGAACTTTAATTTCACTGTGATTACAAATTTCAAGTCTCTCTGGGTCAAATTTCCATGTTTCCAGTTTCCTCAGTTATAATATGCCTGTGAGAAAAACAATCTTTAAAGTTATAATATATCCCATAAAACCTTTGGCCAGGTTTGTGGGTAATTGATAAAACATGCTAATTTCCTGGTATGGTCATTCAGAGACAGGGATAACAGGGTTATAAAGATGTGTACCCACCTCACTCCAATTTCCAACAACCCAGTATAGATCCATGTTGGCCATCGGGTTGCTCTGGTCACTGGCGGAGCCACTAATGGGATTCTGCTGGTTGTTGGGGTGAGTGCCTTTGGAGCGTGGAGGCTTTTTAACACGAGTGGCGGGACTATTTTTCTTTTCAGGTTTCTTCACTTTAATAATCTTGACTGTGGGGTGGGCCGATTCTGCAGTGGGGAACAGTTTCCTTGCGGTCGTGGAAGGAGTTTGTGTCGTGTGGAAGCGTGTTGTCGACGGGATTGTGTGGCTGTTGTACGTGGGAGTGCTGAGGGGAACCTTGTGTGTCCAGTGGCTGTGTGGAGTGGTGTGGTGATTGGATAAGTGCTGAGTGGTCTTTACCCACGTTTCAGTGCTGGTGTGTGGGGTGGAGTGGATCGTCGTGGTGGGTGTTCTGGTTGTGTGCACGGTGGGCGGACTTGTTTGATCAGTAATCTCTCTGAGGGGATTTCTGACTGATGTAGCTGTGGTAAAAACATCCAGGTCAATAATCCCCTCCTCCTCTGTCGTCCTGTCCTCAACAACATAATCATCCCCCGGAGTGTACATCAGCACATTTGGTGTACTTCCATCCTCGTCTTCCATATTTTCCTTTTCTCTGTCCTTTTCAGTAGGAATGGGTTTCGAGGGGAAAACTTTCTCTCTTTTATCCCCATTTTTCCTCACGACGAAGTTGAACTCATAATCATCTGTGTCGATAACTTCAGTGGCTGTGGCCTCGGGGGTTGAATGGGATGTGGTGGTTGGGATAGAAGCGGTTGTAGCGTCATTGGTTGCTGTATTCTTTTCAGGGATAGCAGATGTGAATGCAGCTGGGGCTGTGGTACTGGTGGGAGCCCAGGTAGGTGAAGCAGGATGCTTGGCGGGGTGGCTCTTAGGTGGGTAAACGCGGCGGTATTTCGGGGGAGGCCCGGGTCGCCTCCGCAGGCCTGAGTTCGGGCAGCTCTGCAGGGCACACAGTGATCTGGTTCGGGGTTTGGTTGAGAGGTCGCAGGTCTTTTTGGGTGCAAGCGCACACGTGACTGTGCGCGAGCGCACCCCTCCTCCACATGTGACTGGGCACTGCAAAGACAAGCATGACACAGATGAAGCGCTGCAGTGCACAGTAAACAGTGCAGTGCTAAAAGTGCATGTATCTGATTTAGTGACCTCTTCCCAGAGTCCAACAGCCCAGTCCTGTCCACAGAGCACATCTCTGTTGCATGGCACCACGGGTTTGGGTTTGAGGAGATGCTTGCACTCCAACGGGTGGAGCACTCGTTCCTCTGCAGACACTGTACGGACACAGAGCACTGTTCGCTTTCTCACACCATCTGACCCACAGGTGGCTGTGCACTGCTGCCAACCCCCAACCCACCACCTGAGGGAGAGGATGGAGAGGAAGAGTGTGCAGAGCGACAGAGAGAGAGAGAGAGAGAAAGAGAGAGAGAGACTGCTGATCGAGAGTAATTTGGCATTTAAATAATGAAATGGGGAACACATGGTGCGCTGGCATCTTTTCTCAGGTCGTGAATAGGACCAGGTGATGTTTGATTACCGATACGTGACCAATCCAACCCAATCAATAACTAACATGAATAATAATAATATAGTATAATAATTACAAGCAATTAATAGTAGTTTTCCAAAATTAAATATGAATAATGACATGTTGATTTAAATTAAGAGCAGTTTCCTGTTTTATTTTGGATACTTTTCACTATCTATCTACCTATCTATCTATCTATCTATCTATCTACCTATCTATCTATCTATCTATCTATCTATCTATCTATCTATCTATCCATCCATCCATCCATCCATCCATCCATCCATCCATCCATCCACCCACCCACCCATCCATCCATCTACAGTAGCCAGTTAAACGACTTTCAGATATTACACCTGCATTGAACATCATGAAATGTTAATGTACCTAAAACCACTGTATAGCATTAATTATACTGAGAGTGACAGAGCAGTCAAATGTATTGAAAAAGTAAGGACCTTGCAGGACAATCCATGGTTTTGCATTTTCGGTGTCTGTCCTCTGGACGGCTGTCTGGGTCACACAGTGATTCGTCCACTACACCCACATCCACCTCGAAGCATCGCACAGGCTGCTGCTGCTCACCTGAAACGGAGAGCAGGTCAGGAACAAGATGAAATGTCACTGAAATCCTTCTTCTGAATATATATCGATCAAGAACGCAACACCAACCTAAACCACAGGTGGTGCTACAGTCCGTCCACGCCCCGTGTCTCCATCTGTAAAGGGGTTCGATGATCTCATTTCCTGTCTCTTTGGTCTTCTTAATAGTGTACTCGTACTTTAAACCCGGGTTCTTCTCCTGAAACAGCAGCTGGACAACCACATGATATATAATGAGGAACATTTTTACATTACGTCCTTTGTCCTTAAGTTAGGGCACCAAAAAGACACTGCAGGAAAATATAACCTGGTGAGAAATGCTAACATCCCACAATACCAAACTATTTCTGAACTGTGACAATGAACATCCTTTGTCTTTAAACGCTTTGTAGAGTGCGGCACTACCTGGAGCATGACCGGCTGTTTGGTGGGTCCAGGAGCTGTGAGGTTTTCCGTGTTCCCGCTGCGCTCGTAGAAGAACGTTGTCCCACCAGCCTCGTACTCCCCGTTCCACTGGATGATATAGTTGCCGTTGAGGAAATAATCCTGCGACGCCGCACTTCTCAGAGCCAGGAAGTTACCTGCCTCCTCCACTTCCTTAACCAGGATGTCCCGCGCCCCCTCAGGTATCACACCCACGTCCACATACCCTGAGAGAGTCGGGGGGGGGGACAGAGTCACAGCGAGGTAATGAATGGGCCACCATGGCTGCTGCCACGCTCACATGCCGACTACCCGAGAGTTTCTCTCTGATCTTTAATGGAGGGTGGGCTCAGTCTGTGGGGGGCGGTTGGCATGTGTGTGAGCGTACATGTGCATATTCAGCGTGGGGGGCACTGTCCTGTCTCTGTTTTTACTGTGTGTGTGTGTGTGTTGGTGTGGATGGGGGGGGGGGCGAAAGCCGCTACGAGTGGGTCTCTGGCATTTAATGATGTTTGTGGGAAGGTGTGTGTGTTTCGGTGTTTGTGCAAAGAAGGGGGAAGGTCTGCCCTGGTTGTGAGCCTTTTGAAGTCTCACACATCTGGGCTGGTTATCTGGAGAGGATGCTGTGTGGGGCGAATGCACCCAGAGAGAGAGAGAGAGGGGAGTTTTATTGTTTTAGAGCCTCTCTCTCTCTCTCTATTAATCTGTCTTTATGGTATGTTGATTCTGGGAGTGAGTTATACTTTTCCAAGCACAGTAAAAACCAGCCCGAGACATGCATCTTTGGACAAATGCAAACACACACACACTCTACAAAACCCAAGTGCATCAGGACCAACAGCTGCATGTTGTGGACATGAGGGCTGCCATGGCAACGGAGAGAAAACACAATGGCGTAATGATAACGACCTGTCCTGGATTGACTTGGAGTCTGCAGACATAAAGTTAGAGTTGCTCTACAGGGCACTTCAAAGCCTTTCCTCAGTCATAGGTCTGTTTTGTGTTACTACATTTAAGAAAATATATAAATAATTGTACGATTTCTTTTGCGGAGATCATTTAGTTTCTTCCCAGCTGCTCGTACATCCCTCGTGTTGAACTCACCCATCCCTTCGGCCACGTCGAATGACTTGTACACGGTCTCGCAGCTCGTGCCGTCGCCCAGGCAAACGCCACATTGATCCTCCGCTGCGTTCGAATCGATGCCGTAGTCACAGCCTACGTCCTACAAACAAAAACACACACACACACACACAATCAAATAACAACACGACTGCGGACACATTACAGTGTAACGTAAGGTGGAGGTTTACGCAGAAAATCTCCTCCCTCTCTTACACTGCAGCTCGCCCCCTCCAGCATCTGTTAGTCTCTTACCCAGCCACACTACCTTGCACACTCCATTGATGCAGATGTTTCTGGAGTTGTTGTTCGTAAAGCACTTTGTCCCGTCTATCACGGCGTCAAGCATCTTCTCCGAAAAGTACTCATTGACCGGTCGACAGTGCAGCTCGCAGGGGTTCACTACAGGTGAGGGAAAACAGATTGTTGTTGTTGTTTATACAATTTAGAAGGAAAGACAAACACACAACCCTGATAATATATATACACTACTCACAAAAAGTTAGGGATATTTGGATTTCGGAATGATCGTTCTATTTAGCTTTTGTGTCAAGAAAGTGCTTGATATTACATTACCATTACATGCTTGTTCTAAAATCCCATAATTTCATGATATAATATCACTGTAGCATGAACTTTTTACATTTTCCATAAAATTTCACCCTTTTTGTGAGCAATCTATCTATCTATCTATCTATCTATCTATCTATCTATCTATCTATCTATCTATCTATCTATCTATCTATCTATCTATCCATCCATCCATCCATCCATCCATCCATCCATCTATCTACACACACACACACACACACACACATAAATAATATAAATAAAATAGGGAATACGAAAAATAAACAATGATTCAGCAGGTACTGTGACTGTTGCACTGTAATGTTACACGCTCCCTGGAGAAGAGGGAAGTTGCATCGCTTACGCTTTTCCAGTGTAAATGCTGCCCCCTCTTGGGTGACCCCCGTAACTGCAACTACTTGGCTTATGAGAGAAGTCAACAGGGGGCCACGAGCGTCTGTGTGCCTGCAGGATCTAGCTCCAGAGCTGAGGTTTGGCGACTTACATGGATTAGACACGGGAATCCACTGGTAAAGCTCGTTGTGGTAGGCCACAGTGTCAAACTCGCTGCACTGCATCTCGCGGAACGTCGGCTTGTTCCTGCTGCACGGTTTTGTGTTGCAGGTGCGATACCGCTTCCGTTCTCCGGTGCAGTACTTTCCGCCAAACTCTGGTCTATGATGAAACAACAGGACTGCTTTGATTCAGGGTGTCAATAAAACATTTTTTTTAAAAAAACTTGACAATGATTTAAAGTTAGCGTGTGTCTCGTAGTGAGAGACAAATGTTAGTTCTTACTTGGGGTTGTTGCACTCCCTGTCCGCGGACTGGACACCTATTCCACACGTCCTGGAGCAGTGAGACCAGGTACTCCACTGTCCCCAGCCGCCATTCACAGTCTCTGGCAGTTTACCCACAATCACACACTCACCTGAGATACACCACTGAAGCAGAAATAACAGGTAAATTCAATGAATTTAAAAAACAAACAAAAAAAAACTGTAGTAATACGACACATTTTAAAGTTACAACTCGGTGCCAGAATCACCCTCATATCAATAACTAACCATTTCCTTCCCCTGGCAAATGAAACCCAAACCCTAACAAGAAAAAGCAACTGGCGCCATCCACCTTCTCTGGTCCACAGCGGGTGCCGTCAATAGGCGAGTCCAGTTTGGAGCGACAAGAGCCGTTCACCGAGCACCAAAGAATCTGGCACACGTTCTGAAAGGCAGACGCACACGTCAGAAACGACGACGACTATTTTCTAAACGATGTCGGGCGGTCGATGCTAACGTGCTCAACACTCACGTCAACCTCGGGGCAGAAAGTAGCATTTGGGCCGTACTGGAGCTGGCACTGGTGGTGCGTGGTGTAGCGGACACCGAGCCGGGCCAACGGGGTGGTTAGATCCCTCTTGGAAGGACGATCGTCCAGACAAAACCCCCAGCCACGACTACGACAGACAGATATACGCGTGTGATTTTTATTTTTGAAAGAGATGAAAAAGAGACAACGATACATGGCCTGACAGAGAACTGAAAGAGAAAATAGTCTCGGCATCAGGGAGGCGTGTGATTGAGAGGAATGAGCTCTGACCTCTGACCTTGCAGGAGCTCGGGGTGAAGCGGTGTCAGAAAAGGAATTCTCAAATTGAAAGTTGTCAACAGGAATTAATGAGAGTCGAAGCAAACATTTGCAGACGTGAACACACCACATGTATTTCCCTCCAGCTCTTTTTAAAATAAAATAAAATAATTATTTTTTTAACAACACACCCACTCTTTTTTATTAGAACCCTTTCACTGGGTTCATTCCAATCTATACAAGCGCAACCACTTTATCGCTGTGGTTGGAAATTCATAATTATTTCACAACACTGGTGATTCGCACAAAAACAAAACAGTGTTTGTGTATTGTATGTATTCCTCAGTGGATATTGAAGCACTACATTGACTGAACCTTACTCGAGGAAGCGTGTGATGTATTCCTTGGAGCAGGAAGACCAAGTGAGGGGCGAGCTGTCGTACATCAGCTGTCTGGACATGATGAACGGGTGTCTCCCTTCCAGCTCACAGTCGTTCCCCTGGCCGTCATGATGGATGCCAAAGCTGCGGCAGACAAAACCAGTGAGACCGATTAATTCTGTCGTCATTGAAAAAAAAATTTTGAAATGTTATTTATGTATCATCTTGATAAATATATATAAAATTCCTAAATACAAGTAACACATTCCATAATCAGACGTTGTGTCTTCTGATTGAAATTTTTTTTTTTTAATTTCGTGCCACATTAATGCAACGAACCTGTTTTCTTAGTCTCCTCCTCCCACGCCTCACCACACAAACCTTCTCACGCATCAGACCTTTTTGTTTTTTTTGTCTGGTTACTAGATACCAGTAATTATTTGCATTCAGACAACTCATTAAAGGGCTGATGTGCCCATGTTGGGGGATTCTAATGATGCAACTGTATATTCCTCTATAATAAGTGATCTTTTTGTCACAAAGTCCATTGTTATGATGGTGCATTATATTGGGTTTCACAACACACACACCTGTGTCCCATTTCATGGGCGACGGTGAAGGCGACAGGTAGTCCTGAGTCCTCGTTGATATTGCAGCTGCGGTGCGGCTGACACATCCCGGACAGGTGAGACAGGCCCAGTGTCTCGCAGGGCTGGTTCATTCCAGCACATATGTCCTTCCTGAGGGAGAAGATTACATTAGCAAACCTGCAAAATGCATTTTCACGGATCATCAAATGAAACCACTGACTGACTGCTACTCATGTGTGTGTGCGACTTGCCTGGTGATCAACACAGCCAGGTCATGGTGGGCTGGGTGGGTGTCACTCTGAGGATTGAGGTTTTTTTGCCAGGCGCAGAAACTGGACAAAGTGGTGTCCGCATGGTGAACAATCTTTAATCCTTTCTGCAACAAAGGCCAGAATTTAAAAAAAAATTAAAAACTCATCATGCATCTACCAGATGCATAATCATTTTAAACAAAATTTGTTTTTTGACCAATTCTTTTTTTCTTCAGGGGGAATTTTTTAGCAGCGTTAGTTAAAGAGCAGCAGAGATTCACCTGTTTCAGATAGAAAACGATGACTAAACAGGAAAGTGATTCACATCCATTCACTTTCCTTTGTGAACAGGTGTTAATTACAGACATGGTGACAGGGCAGCAGATGTTCTGACTTGTTGCAACAGGAAGAGCACAAGTGGAACACGTTTCCTTTATGACGGGCCACTTCAATTAACTGTCCCTGCCAGCCATTATCCACTGGACCAGGATCCTGAAACTAGCTCATCCAGACAGAATGCAATTCACTTTTTTTATGTTTTCAGTTCCGTTCTTAATTGTTTCCTATGACGATATGCAACAGGTCAGCTGTGAGAAATACTTCATCCTTAAGTTGCAGCTGTGCAACGTTCAATCAGCGTCAACAAAAATAAAACACTCCTTCCAGTTATGCAGTGAGTTACCTCTTCTCCTTGTAGCAAAATGAGTCGCACCAGGATGACGTGGATGGCGTTCCCGATACTGGCATCATGAAAGATTCCTGCTACCTATCAATATTTAAAAAAAAAAAAAAAAGTTAAAATCACAATTAAAGAAATGAAGCACCTGTAGAAACCAGGCCTGGATCCCAGGACAGGTAAAAGTCAACGGACCCCTCACCATGTTCATGATGGTGAAGATGTAGGATTCCACATTATCGCTGCCGTGGTATTCGATGAGTTTGGAGTCAGCCACCACCATCGTCTCCACCCAGCGCTCTCTACTGACGGAGCGCTGCGAGCGGGACTGAGCCTGATCCTTCCCCGTCTGCTGCTCCTGCTCCCATTCCTCCCTTTCCCTCTCCACCTGCACACTGTCACTTAGACCATCTAACGACAATCACAGACAACAGGGGACAGGCGAGTGGTGCACTCGTGGCTTATCCTTCCTTGACACAGGCGAAGCACCAGCAACAAAAAAAAGCTCACTGGTGTATAATTACACAAACACCTGCAGGGTCGTACACTGATTCAGACACGCACCTTTAACTCCACAGAGGCCGGGTGTTCCCTCAGACTCCGGGCTGCGTTTTTTCCTCTGACGTCCTGCAACTCTTGGATAGATAATATGGGGCTCGGGAGTCCCTGCAGGCTCGTCCGCAGACTTCTGGACAGGTTCAATGAAATACTGTCCCTCTGGCAGCGAGAAGAAGCCTTTCTGTGGAAGAATAAATGGACAGCAGAGAAAAATGTCCATTGTCTTTGCGATTAGAGACGTGGCTTCCTGTTCACTCACAGCTCTAATTTGTAATTAAGGATAAAGAGATTATTATCTTCATCCCCAAATCAAGCCTAATGCTGCTCGTTTGTAACATGACATGTTCTCAGACTGTGACGGACGACAGCAGTTCCCACAGTTAGGAGATTAGATTCAACCACTGATCGAGAGAAAGAAAAGGTCATCTATCAGTGCTTCCCATCAGGGTGGAATCCACCATTAGTCAATAGATCGGAACATGAACCTAACTTCTTCCCTGCAGCACATTCTCCATCTGCAGCCGCAGCCACAGCCACAGCAATACAAAGACTTTTCCCTCAGCATGCCATGCGTGTTCTTACAGGTGCAGACTGTTCAACTGGTGTCTGCTGGTGCACACACACACACACACACACAAACACAAACACACAAACAAATACAAACAAGATAGAAATCTGCACACACTACATAGTGTATACCATTTATTTTTACTTTACTTTATCATGTTTACGTTTACTTTATCATGTAAATAGACACATTGTGTGCGTGTGTGTGTGTGTACGTGTGTGTGTGTGTGTCAAACAAGACCAGGCTGTTTGTGGATGAACCCCTCCCTGTCTACTTGCACAAAGAGAGAATGGGGTTATAAAAATATTTCAAGAGCCAAACTGATGAAAGGGAGAAAAGTCAACATAGGTGCAACTGAGTACAGAAAAAGAAAAAGAAAAAAAAAAGATGCACAGATTTTGGGGGTTAAAATGTCCGTGCACGTGAATAAATGTATCCAGGAGAGAGCTTCATCTCATCCAGCCTGCACATGTCTGAGTCAAACTACACAAAACTGTGTTGCGTCTAAACCTTGGGAGTTCTGCACAGTGTCGGAGGAGCCAAAGGCAGATGTGAAAAATGAGGCCATGAATCACTTACAGTTTGTCCCGGTGCGGTTACAGGGGTCTACCCTGCTATTCGCTGCACAGACACACAACTGCTTGGCTTTCTGGGTCACACTGACAGTTTTACATGTGTTTCTTGGAGGAGAAGAAACCCTCCAACCACAACCATTCATCAGTCTGCAGAGCTCCAACAGGGTTTTTCCCTGAGTTTGGCATTTTATTTTGAAAGACTATATTACTCCACCTGCTACAGGGTCTTTGTGCGATGCTGGACACAACTAAGAACAACATTACCATCGCAAATGCTACTCGACAGTCCTTTGAGTCCTATATTGTTTTTGTCCGAACCCATCATAAAGCTAAGATGTTGGGAAAAGGGATCTCCAGCACTGACTCACTCCGAGGCTTCCAGCCAGAGGTCTCAGAGCTGCGGTGGACTCATCCACCAAGCATGCAAGCCGATATGTCTACAGTCAGCTGGGAAAGCCTCCCACAGGCCCCTGCACACACTGCACACAGCTGATTTCACCGGTAACACACACACACACACGTTTACTGCACAGGGTTTTTTATGGTTTCAGGTTTTTTGGTCCAGGTTTGTGTTTTTTGCATTTGCATCATCTTGCTGCAAGATAATGAAGAAACATGCATGGCTGAAGTTTTCTGGGTGGACCCCCATAACTCCCCGCTGGCTCCTATAAGTGTTGTGTGAACGTCGGACGTCCAAGTGAGTCCCAGCAGAGGAAGGCAGGTGGTGGAATGCAGATCGGGAAGGAATGCTACAGAGAGGCCCATCCAAACATGCAGACCACTGCTCTGCGTGATCTGTATCATCTCCGTGCCGAATGCAGTCTCACTGCAAGGCTTTGCTTGTACAGTATGGTTATGGTGTTACGTGGTGATCCTTAAATGACCATGTGCAGATCCTGCATGTGTGTGTGTGTGTGTGTTTTGTTCCTCAACAACAAAGACAACTCAGAGCAAAGCCGTCTAGGGAATTTGTTTCCTGTTTCTAGTAAATACTCTATCAAGGTTTCGCTCCGAATCGGAGTTCATGTGGCACTTCACTCGCCGCCTCTTCTCCCTCTGTCACCCCACCCCCCACCCCTCCTCTGATCTAGAGGAAGCGTGTTTGGGTGTGAGGTGCCAGAGCCAGGGGAGGTTACCATAACACAGGTCTGGGTTCTAAATCCATCGACCATGTGGAACTGCTTTACCTCTGTTTCCTGCTTCTGTGGGTTTTGTAGTTCGGACCAACTGGGGTTTTGGAATAACGTCTCTGCTCTAACGACGCCAGTGGCCTGTGCGGCGATTAGTGGGACAGGAGGAGGAGTCAGAACTGCAATATGATTAATCAAGACTATTTTCTGACACACCGACAAACTCACATTTCCTCCAAAGAGGTCAAAGAGGTCGAAATCATCTCTCGTCTGCGTGGCGAGCAGAAACACATCTTAAAGTGAGGAGAATACCATTATAATGGGTCTGAACATGCATGTTCTTGCTTTGTGCTGTGCCTCGGGGACTGGCACTCCACTGAGAGCGTTTCTTTTCCCCACAGAGAGAGAAGAAAGGACAGTGACAGCCGCTCTGACAGTGAAAGTGAAGGGGAATCCGACCTCAGTCAGTCAGGACAAAGCGTATTCGATGTAAAGGGTAAATATAGGACGCCGCACAGTACAGCTCTGTTTTACAGAATTCAAATGGCATGATGCGATTCGTTCGTTTCTCTATGGGTTTTGCTTCTAGAAACGTCTGAGCTGAAAAACTGTGTCACAGACCGCTGAGCTTTCCTCAGGGTCAGAGTCCCACGTCACGGCGGCGCAGGGACGGCTGTAGCCGCTGTGAGTCAGATGTAACAAACGAGCTGTATTTACAGGATTTGGCAGGAAGAGGCCGCGCAGCCCACACAAACATAACAAAAAAGGCAAGAGGCAAGACCCTGCAGGACAGGCATTCCTGCTGTGACCCACTGAAACATTCTGCTCCACTCAGACCGACACATCCCATCACTTCAGAGGCTGCACGCGTCTCTGCTGTCCATTGGGCTGTTTCGAGGATATTTCTGAAAATCAAACTAGTCACTGTTTTTTTTTTTTATTCTGGAAAACAGTGATTATTGATTGTTGGATGATGATTTGAAAAGTTTGCATACTTTGATTCATTGAAATCATAATAAAGAATTTTTACATGTTGCACATGGCGCATCCTGCTTTACATCTGTCATCTGAACTTTTTTTATTATCAGAAATATTTCACTCGATAAAAAGTGAGCGGTGAAAGGAAGGAAGTTGTCGTCAGTGGGTCTGCGGCACAGTCGCTCTGCAAACAGTGTCCAGCAGCCTTGGAAGAGCAAACTAACAGAAAGGCCACTGTCAGATTTAAGGGTTTGCTGAGCAGCTTGAGTCACATACTATCTCCCCCAGACTGATGCTCCCCCCACCCCCACCCCCACCCTCACCCTCACCCCCACCCCTCCTGTTTCTATCAGAAACACATGCTGTGTTAAATGAAGATGTAGATGTTTGGTAGATCTAACAGTTCTGCACTAAAATGGATGAAACGGCTCGGTTTAATGAATGAAACCGATGTTTACGTTGACCTTTTTGACCCGATACGTCTGTGACGTGGTTCCTTACCAGTCCTTTGCAGGTGCTGATGGCAGCGGTACCTCGCACATCATTGTCTCCCACGGTGCCGAGGAGGTGGCAGGAGTTTCCCCCCGGGAGGCGATGCTCCGTCCTGTTGCCGCTGCCATTCCTCCTCTCCAGGATGTAGCCACTCGAAACCAGGCCACTGTTTGCAGTCAAATTGAAAAGTAGAGCTCGACCCCTGTGGTTGACCTTATAGTAAACCTGTCCCTCTGAAGCAGAGGGGTCACACAGGTCACGCCTGGCTCTGCCGCTCCTGAGGTGGTGAGAGAGGGAGTGGGAGATGAAGTCTCCATGAGCATCCGTCTTCTCTGGGTGGACGAGGGACACGTCTGAATGGGACAGCTCACCTGCAGAGTAGAGTTCAAATAAAATAAACAATAGAAATCAATATAACTTTTTTTTTAATATAATGACCTGAATGATATGTCTCTCCAGTCTTGGCGCACTGACCTGGCCCTGCAAACAGCGGGACGGAGAGCTCTTCGTGGCCGGATGCCACAGTGTGAAGACAGCGCAGGAGCAGCAGGAGCAGCAGGAGAACCGGGCACTCCTGCGAACATCGCATAATGCCGCGTGAGCAGGCGCGCGGCGGTGGGGAACGGTCCTGGCCAGTGGAGCTCCACCGCTGCGCCGCGTCATGACATGACCACTCCGCCCGTCACCACGGCACACAGAGCGGGCTGCGCGGAGGAGAGAGCTGCGGCTCGGCCGAGGGAGGAGGGGAGGAGTGATGAGTGGCTGCTCTCCCCGCAGGAGAGGAGGAGGAGGAGGAGGAGGGGGAGGCTCCATTCATTTGAATAAGCAGCTTCGGGTCCGCGTTCAGACTTGTTATATGATGCTCCACCATCAGCGTGAGGTTCACTGCCTCTTCTTTGGAGCCTTTAGAATGAATATGGAAGAAGAATAAATATTAAATGACATCTATCTGTCTGTCTGTCTGTCCGTCTGTCTATCTATCTATAGGTCTGTCTGTCTGTCTAGCTAGCTAGCTAGCTAGCTTTCTGAAATATCACAACAAATAAGGAACCAAATTATCACTGTGTACTGCCTTATATACGCAGCCAAATACAGTAACCACTTCACAGCAAATAAATACATCTCAGTGTCATCCACTTAGTATTACTGAACGTAGCTCTAACTTTTAATTATGTAGCAGACACATGTAAACCAAAGGTACTATGGAGGCTACCAGTCATAACAAACTTCCTCCAGCTCAGTTAGCTTATAGATGCTAACTCGCGATCATGCTACCGGGTGAAAACGAACGTTTTAACGAGTGTAAATATACTGCAGGAGCTACACATCACTATCAGAAAAGGTAAGTTACATGTACACATTCATTTGACATCACCATGAACGTACTGTAACCTACATCGTCAAAAACTGTCGTACCACTGTAAACAACAGCTCGGTCGGTATACGTGAGGAAGGAAAGGGCATAAACTGCCTACAAAATAAAACTCTCACTTCAAAACAAAGGCATGAATACAAACTAATTTCTGACTTGGAGAATTCTTAACAGCATATTTATTTTAAAAAATGTAGTTTGTGATTTTTTGATTTTTGTGTATTTTTTCATATTGCAGATTTATCCCAAGGGCCGGACTGGACCCCCCGGCGGGCCGGTTCCGGCCCGCGGGCCGTACGTTTGACACCCCTGCTTTAGAATGAATATGGAGGAAGAATAAATATTAAATGACATCTATCTATCTATCTATCTATCTATCTATCTATCTATCTATCTATCTGTCTGTCTGTCTGTCTGTCTGTCTGTCTGTCTGTCTGTCTCTCTATCTGACTCTGTCTATCTTATTGAGATAAGATAGGGGGGTCTACATACAGACTTGTCTTTTACAGTGTGTGTGTGTGTGTGTGTGTGTGCGTGTGCGTGTGCGTGTGTGTGTTTTTCTTAAAACATCTGCACAAAGAGTCAGGATTCATTCGAGCCAGACCTGAATGTGTTATTTTTGAGATACAGCATTTCAATGTCCTGCAGCCTTGGCGTGCACATCAGACCGCCACGAGGCTGCTGCACGTTTGCTGCATTTCTAAACGTCTCAGAAATCCATTGTGGACTCGAGGGGAGATCGCTTTGGAAAACTTAGGACCCTACTTTAAAAAAAAACGCCAATAGGCCCCAGTCCCACACAGATGATGTCATATGAGCTTTGAGTTGAGGTCAGTCGACCATGACCTCTCCCCTCCCTTACACCCCCAAAAAGCAACACTAATGGACCATACATGAGGTGCTCCCTTTAAAACCACCCAATAAAACAGCTTGCACTGAGCTCTTTGTGTTCAGGCCCTCAGATAAAGAAAAAAGATATTATCTGAGAACAGAACTAACAAGTCCTGCCTCACTGGAGCTAACACACCCTGACATGAAAGGATAAATAATGCGCTGTTCGCAAGTGTTTTACTACACATCTGGAATGTCTGCCTGGTGGAAGGAGTGCCGGGCAGAGCAATTTGTCAGATTTATTTTTAAAGAAAGGATGTAGATGTATCAATCTTCGGACTTGGACTGAGTCATATGAGTCATATGGCAGACATTAGTATTCCTGTGAGTTACTGTGGCACGCAGCCAGTTTTCCTTTGGAAAACACATCTTTGCCAGGATTATGGCTGAGAAAGATCCGTGGATTACAGTTCAATCCCGGGATGAAACCGTTGTTTATCATCCGTGGAGACATTATTACACAAACTGACCCGTCGCTGTCATGTGCAAACAGACTGTGGGATGTCTCGACGCGGGCAGAAATCAGGACCTTTATGTTGGTGGTAGGTGGGAGACAGAGGGTTTAACACCCAGAGACTGTGGACACATTCCTCGTAAAGGTTTCCTTTTGTTGTGGTCACTAACATGTCTGAGAGGTTAGTTTAGTGCTTTTACTGATTCCCAGCATCCATGTCTCTGTTCAACATCTGGATCATTGATCAGTACTCACAAATTAAATTAAATTTGACAAATTATATATATACAGGGGGTCCTCGTGTTACGACGGAGATCCGTTCCTGAGAATGTGTCGTAACCGAATTTCGACGTTAGTCGGAACATACATTCATTGTGCCATTGTGCATACATTGTGCCACTAGATGTCGCTATAACACCACCCTACTATAAGAGTTTACTGTGGTGAATTGCCTTTTGTCACTGTAGGGGTTGATATCGCGAGTGTAATGAGCATTTCCTTTAG